>BPLR01015232.1:0-133803 GCA_021605095.1 Caerostris extrusa
TTAATGAAATATTTTTAATAATCTTCATTTTATAATAAGACGATTTTTTAATAGAATTAGTTACAGAAAATTTTAAATGTTTGTAAATTCGTTTCAAAATAACAAATAATAATACAATAAATAAATATAATATAATCGTTTCGAAATCTTTCTTTAATATCTACAATATATATTTTGTTTATTATCGACATAGATAAATAAAAATTTTAATTATAAATAGATTTTTTGTTAACCAATATTCATTTATAAGAAAGTTAAATTATCAATTATTAGATTCTGCATAAATAATTATAAGCACAAAAAATTAAACTATTTGAAATATCCAAGTATCCATGATCAAACTAAATGTATCTACATTAGCAAAAAGGAGCATCTGTTGTAGATTAACTATATTACTTTAGACAGCAAAGCTATTTATAACTCTGTATTGACAAGACAATAATGTGTACAAATGCATGCCATCTATCAATATTCTATTCAATTAGCGTAACCTTAATAAAGATAATTAGCTAGTAATTTCAAATATGTATCATTCCAAACCAAAAGACAATGATTTACGAATTCTTTTCAAAGTACAATGTAAAAGTGAAAATTAAAATGTTAATACTTATTATTTGGTTAACAAGATAGTTCAAAATAAAGCATATATAAACAGCTTATTAATCTAAAATTAACTAATTTAAAATTATATTTGAAATGTTGGATGAAGAACTGATAAATGAAATAAACGAGAAAAACTAATTTTTCTAAGCAATATTTTAATTTTATAATTTAAAAAAAATGTTTAAATTCTTTTAAAGGAACTTTACTATTTTGCTGTCATAAGTAATGCAGTTAATCTACAATAGATGCAGCTCTTTTCTGTTGCAAATGAATTATGATATAATATTTTTGTTCCTTCAAATGATGTATAAATTTAAATTTATCATTAATATCAATTAGTTAGTAGTCATTTAGTCAATTAACAAATTTAAAAAAGGGTTTATCCTTTTATAAATTATTTAAAAAAATTAATAGTAACTAAAATAAGATTTAAAATTATAATAATACCTAAATTAAAACATAATAATTATTATTTAACATTTAACAATTACTTAGTTAAGATAGTTTAAATTTTAGTTGATATTCAAATTTAATTTAGGTTACTTTTCAGGCTAGTAATGATCAAAGTAGCATCTTTAAAAATCTTGAGTAATAATTAAAAACCATATTAATAATTAAAACAAAATATATTTTATAAAAAATGTAATTATTCTAATAAATAGCATAAAAAATGTTAAATTATAATAATTATTATTTAGCAATTATTTAGTTTCGATAGTTTAAACTTTAGTTGATATTCAAATATAATTTAGGTTACTTTTAGGGCTAGTAAGGATTTTATCAAGGTAGTTCAATTTTCAAAGTAGCATCTCTTTAAATGATAAAAATTTTAAGTAGTAATTAAAAAAACCATATTAATAAATAAAATGAAATATATTTGAATGAAAATATAATTAATCCAATAAATAATATACAATTAGAGGTATGTTTATAGATTTTTTAAGTGTTGATAAATTGATGAATGAATCCTATCAATGAAATAAATGGCAAAAATTAATTTTTTTAAAACTATATTTGGCTTTTATAATATATAAAAAAGGAGCTATTAGAAATTATATTATTAATATAATTTCTTTTTTTAAAACTCATCGACAGTTTAAATTTAAAAGACAATAGCCAGTAGGCAAACTCAGCAATGTATCTCGACGAAGTGCACAACAAATTACTCTTGAGACGAGTGCTTGTTATTAGAATCAGTTCTGGAACGATGTGATTCTTCAGGGCATTTCGGCCTGACATTGTTTATTACACGTTACAGGCTCGAAACACGGAGTTTTGTTTCGCTTATTAAAACAAAAGCTATTGCAGAATCAACCGATAGATGTACTCGAGTTTCGTTGGTTATGGAACTAATCAAAAAGTTTTTGAATTACACCCATTCTATATTTAGTTATTATCAATTGCTTTTACTTTTCGGTTCTGAGTATTTTCTAGCTTATTATTTTCATACATTTTTGATATCATACCAAATATCAGGTCGTTTTTAAATTTTTTACATTCTCCACCACGTTTTAACAAGAGAACCTTCCATTCTTTTTTTCGCCCTTAAATATTTTAATTTCATTCATTTTATTTTTATATTAGGAGTGCATTAATAATAGAGTTTTTTTTATACGAAATTAAAGGGCACAGAATATTAATCTATAACATACGATTTATTGTTAGTTGCTATTAAATAATATGTACGACATGTGTATATATAACGAATATATCGTTATAGCGATATATTTATATATATAAAGATAATAAATAAATACATATTTAGCTGATAGCAAATTTTTTTAAACAATTAAATCCATGTATACTATAATATATTTAATTATATATTATATATTTAATATTATTATTATATTATATTATATATTTAATATTGTTATTATATTATATTATATATTTAATATTATATTATATAACATGTATATATAACATTATGTTATTTAATCCATGTTATACTATATATTAGTATAAAAATACACCTACATTAATATGATATTATGAATGTAATCGGTGGTTTTAATATTACAGATTTAAAATTTTGATTTCCTTATCAATTGAAGAATAATTATTTGTAATTTTCGCATTTTCTGTCATTAAAGATTGAGTTCATCAAAAACTTTTGTCTATTTCAACAAATTTGTAATTTTTCATTTACTTGGAGACTATTTTATATTTTATTTACATGTCTTCCTCCTCTAGGGTTACGTCCCACAATTTGAGAATCACAACAATATATGATTTTATATTCGTTTGAGAATTATTACAATGTACGATTTCATATTTATTTGAAAATCAGTATCCCATAGGATTTTGTAAGTTCTAATGTTCATTCACACAATTATTTTACATCTGTTACAGAATTATTTTACATCTGTTAAATCAGCATATCTGTTTTTTAAAAATTTTTATTTTTTTATTTAATGAATTTCAAAAAATTGAAATTAATTTAATTATCTGTGATAAAAATTGGTCATTTTTTAAGTTTTAATTTATAATAATTATCCTTTTTGTTGATAAATATTTTCATTACAATGTAATTGTACAAAAATAAAAAGTTTATTATATTCATTACATTAATTCTTCTATTTATTATTATTATTTATATTTAATATTATTATATTTATTATTATCTTTCATTGTAAATCAATAACTATAAGTATCGAAAAAATAATTAATAAATAAAAGTTTCTACTATCAAATATCATCAATCACTTACTATACAACAAGCATTCTATATTCCTTTCACTTTTTTTTTTTCTAACTGTTTACAATTAATTAATTTTAATTAAAATTTGTTATTTATTTTTTTTTCGTTACATGCAGATTAATTTAATTATTAATTGGATTAACATTTAAAAAGTCATAAGCCATACGTGTCAACTTATTAAGGCATACAATGAAGTATTTTATCTTTTCTCACATATTGTTACAATTTTAGCAGCACATTTTTACATATTTTACGATATTTTTCGAGAAAAAAAAATAGTTTTCATCCAAGAAAAATCCCAAAAATTTTATTATACGATCACTGCACCAAAAATTTAATATTAATTATGAAAACCTAAATTGCCGTGAAATATTATGATGAACTAATCCTACCGTGAGCAAATTTTTAAAAAGCCAGAAAAAAATCCTTTGACTAAATGAGACTGATAATTATATATTTTTTTTTTACAAAATAAAATAATTAACTCAAGTTTTTTTTTTTTTTTGTTTTCCTTTTTATTAATATAAAGAAACTTTAAAATAAATAATGCATTAAAAAAAACTCTCATGCATGTCTTTCTTTAAAAAATAAATCACAAAAAATAAATTTTTGTTTACAGAAAAATTAACAGGTAAGCTGTTAACTATTATTTTTAAAAAATAAAGTAATTAAATCTGTTAAAAATTAAAATATACATTATTTAATTAATCTACAACAAATAGTGAAATTATCTATTTAAAATTTAAAAAAATCTTTTGCATATTAAAAATATCTGTAAGAATAATTTAATATCTTTTTCGTTAAACACATTTTTAATATTTTTACTCATTTAATATCTTTAACGTTTCGTTCATATATATATATATATTCTGTTTGGCAAAAAATAAAATTATTTAGGGTAATCAGAAAAACATTATTATTGCTTTGAAATTATCGTAATCATTTTTTTTTTTTAATTATAAACTTAGCGAAAATTTTGCAGAGTTTCTTTGTTGCTTTTCACGAAAAACTTTCACTTCAATTGAAGTATTCCTATTTATATAATTATCAATATTTAATTATTTTTGCTAAAATTTTTTATTTAAATAAACAAATTGCAAAGTTGAATAATTATAGTAATGCAAGTTGAATTTGCAGTGATTTTAGAGTTATGAAAATTAACTAAATGGATAATTGAATGGTGTAAATAATTTCGAATTATAAAATAATATGTTAGAGTTGTATTTTTCCTTTAGAATAAAAATGTATACATCAGAAACTTCAAATAATAAATAAAACTATGAATTTAATTGCAATTAGGAGAATAATACATATTTGTATAGCGATTTTAATATAGGGGTATTAGATTTTATATTAAAATAATTTGTTTTTTTCATTTAAAAAATATCTGAAACTAGAACAGTATTCAGTGTTTCAAGATATTAGTATTAATAATCAATAATAATATTATTATTGTTATTTTGAAAATGGAGTAAAAAATATCTTGGAAAATATTAAATAATTAATGACATTTTTAAATAAATTAGAAAATTTTGTTTTAAAAAATTGAGGAAGCATTTTTATATGAAAAGTATTGCCAGAAGTAAATTAACTTGAAATCATTACTCCTAAAAAAAGTAGCACAACATTTAAAATACTAAAAGTTTAAATCAAGTATATTTTTTTAAAATTTATTTATAACAATTTTTATTAGTACATTAAAATGAATAAATTATAAAAAAAAAATTTTAAGTTGGATTAGTAATTGGTAAAATTGTTTTATCTTTCACTAAACATTAAAAATTTCAGTTTTCAAATAATTCAGTTTTTCTCTATGCTATTCGTTTTTGTTATATATTTTGCTCTATATTCCCTTTTTGTCATATATTTTGCCCTACATTCAGTTTTTGTCATATATTCCTATCTAGTTTTTGTCCTATATCCCTACATAGTTTTTGTGCTATATGCTCTTTAATCTATTTAGAGCATTAATCATTTAAATTAATTTTTCTGACATTTCTAAATAAACCTACGAAGTGTAAAATTTTCAAATTTTGATATAAGAATACGATGCATATAACATCTGCTACTACATATAGATTGCTTTCTAAAATAAAGATTACATTACATTTTAAAACTCGTGTACTCTCTTATATATATATTGTACTAATATTATTATTACACAATCAAAAATTACAATAATTTAAATTTCCCTTTCAATATAGCTTTTAGTAATTAATTTAGAAACAGAAAAAAATTTCTTATGAATAAAACGAATTTTTCGGTATTAAAAAATTTAAAAAATAATAATAACATAATTTTACCTGATATTTGGAACGTCGATTGCTTCAAGACCGGAGACGGATAGCAGAAACCGATTTACAGTTGCGGAATTACACTTTTTGCGGAAATCACACAACAGTTGCGAGAGAAGATTTTTTGAATCAATGCGATCAGCCCAATAAAATTTTCCCCTTTTATATCCGGGGGAAGTTGCCTTGCCCTATGCAAAGAACTGGGTTCAAAAATAAAAACAAAAAAAAAAGAAAAGAACAAAAAGAAAAGTTTGCGCTTGCGACACAATTTGGTTTTGGGCGCAAGTTTCGTGCGCAGATCTCGTGACGTAGGTGGTGGGAGGAGCCTGATCGCACAGCTATTTTTCCACCCACGAGAAAATTGTTCTGATGAAGCAAAAAGATCCGGTGGAAAATGACCCTGGCGTATTATTTGTTGCTGGGGGCTAAATCATTTCGGGAGCACAGTTAGAGAGAGATCCCTAGAAGCAAATATTTAGGTGACCAGCCCTTTCTAACTTAGTATACTGTACAACGAACTTCTCGCGATTTATTCTTTCCAGGTTCTATTCGATTTTGCTATTTTTGTACCTAACGCCTCCTCTCTATAATACATCATTTTTGTACTCATAGAATGTAGACATGCTTATTGTTGAAAAGGAAATATATTCTTGCCTTGGAAAAAGACGCGAGAGTTGACAAATATAACCTGAACAAACATTGGTAAACGTCAGTATGAATTTATTAATATAACTTACATTTTATATCAGTATAATTTGTACATTCATCTCTGTATTTTTTATAAAAAATAATGATAGCATATTTGATGTAAAAATCAAAGAAAGGTAGTACATATGATTTGTTTTAAATATCAAATTTTGACTAATCTGCTCTTTTCATGCGTTTATATCAGCAAACATACATGCGTTTATATCAATAAACACACGTTTATATCAATAAACACACACACACACAAAAAAAAATACCAACAGCTGGAGCATTTTTTTTTTTTTTTTTTACTTTTTAATTATAAATTTACGTTCATCTATTTTTTATTTTTAAAACACGTTTCCAATTAAGAAAAATTATGGACAAGATTAGTGCCCTTAAAAAATATTAATAATTGGTTCAGAATAATTATATGCTTAAAAAATTTAATTATCGAAAATTGTAGTACAAAATAATAACGGTTCGTTATTTCTATGAATAGAAAAACTCAACAAAAATGTTTTTCTTTTTTTTCTCTTTATTGTTAAATTATATGCTAAATATCTTTAAAATAAATTTAATTAATTAAACATTGGATAATTGTTTTTGTCTTAATATTACTTCATCAAAATTATTTTTTATTGGTTGCCAGCTTATTAAAACGATTTCTTAGAAATTTTTAAAAATAAAAATAAATACTGAAACAGAAACAACGATATTTAGGCATGATTAAATATCAAATTTTAGGCATGAGAAAAATAATGAACAAGATTACTATATTTGAAAATATCAATAATTCAAAATAATTCTGAACTTGAGAAGTTTAATTATCAAAAATCATAGTACAAAATAATAACAGTTCGTTATTTCTGTAAATAGAAAAACTCCACAAAAAGGTTTTTGTTTATTTGGATTTCCTTCTCTTTTCATTGCTAAATTATATGCTAAATATCTTTAAAAATAAATTTAATTAATTAAACATTGGATAATTGTTTTTGTCTTATTATCTAATCAAAATTATTTATTATTGGTTGACAACTTAATAAAACGCTTTCCTAAAAATTTTTAAAATAAAAATAAATACTGAAATAGAAACAACAATGTTTAGGCTTAATTGAATTAATCTGAAAATTCCCGAAAATGTATTTAAAAAAAAAATTATTATTTGAATTATTGAAAATTTCAATAAAATCTTCAATCGTATATCAAAATGTAAGCTTATTTTTCTCCGCTTTATACTGAGAGTGATAGCACTAATTTACATGTCCAAAAAAAATATTATTTGCAAAGTTATATTTTCATATCATGAATGTGGCATTTATTTAAGCAGAAACTAACTGCAAATTATTACCTATGTGTTAGACAAACATTTTATAATTGATGTTAGTTAACTTGCTTGATCATAATTTTCAAAGTGCAGATGTGGTAAACATCAAATGGCATCAGGTGGATTTTTTAAAAACTATTGTCAAGGTACAAGACGTTCTATTCATATTCTAGACAAATGTTGACATTTGAATAGAAAATGCATTTCTTTTTATAATGCAAATCATTTATTTCATCATTTTTTTTATATACGATTTTCTTTTCAGGTGCATTTAATTTCGTATTTTATTTTTAATTCTTTTTGTTTACTTGTTTATTTGCTAGGCATATTATTGTAAAGAATTTTTTTTTAAACTTACTACATTAATTATTTTTATGAAAATATGCTCCTCTATTATCAAGAATAAGGAAAATAAACAATAGATGGAACGCTTTTTAATTCGATTTAAAAAAGAATCAATTTATAAACATATTCTTATCTTTCAGTCAATTTTGATTTTCTGCTTTTGAAGATAAATTATTCATCATAATTAGATTAGATTTCATTCCAGCTAATTAGTTAGGTCATATTTTTGAGAAAGACGACCAACATCGTTTGAAAACTTCTTTCATTCTAACAATGTTAATGTTGAATAGGTTTATATTTGGGTAAATTGTTCTCCAAAGATGCATAAATGGTTTTAAATTCTAAACAGGCAATTTGAAACGAAGTAAAATCTCAGACGATTTTGAAGAAAAAAAATTCTGAAGAATTGAAAAAATACATTTTAAAAATTATATAAGAGTAATAATTTCTTGTAAATATCTAAAAAGAGAAAAACAACAACATTAACCTGAAATTGAAATTAAAATATCTCTAGAATCAAGTCAGCAGAAATTTATTTTAAAATATACTTATTAATTTTTTTCTCTCCTATATATATATATATATATATACATTCATATAATTACAAAATTTTTCGAAATTGGTTTAAATATCTTACTTAAATCTGCCAACATACGTGGTCAAGTATTTACAAGTAAATATAATATCGGAATAATCTCTACTATCTGGATATTCCCTAGTCCTAAGTGTATTTTTTTCACTGTCTTTTTATAGGAAAAAGCAATTATTGTTTTTGAACAATAAATATATAATTTATATGAATACATATCTTTATATGATATTAAAATAAATTTAAAAACACTATAATAAAATAATAATATTTTTATAATTATTCGTTAAATATTAATATTAATGGATATGATATTAATCATTAAATATTATTCTAATATTTGATGAAATATTCTAATATTTGATTCTGAAATTTCTTTCAAATACGTTTTTTGTTGGATCCAAAATATTTTAAATGAAAACATATGTACTCCTCCATAAATGAAACTGATCACGGATAACTGATCATTAACTCACGGATAACTGAATCTGAAACAGGTTGTTTGATTTCAATTTTATAAAAAAAATGATACTTTGCTATTCTACTTCTAGATATGATTCGTCATTGTCTGGTTACGGGAAATAAAACATTTTTAATTTCTGTAAATATAAAATTCAAATATTTAAAATTTCTTAATAACTTACTTTTTTAATTTAATTAAATAAGCTGAAAACACCATAGTAATAACGAAGTTGTTAGATGAGGAATATGAAAACCATAGATTTGAAAGCATGTAAACATCTAATAATCGTTAAAAATAAAAATAATAGACGCAAGCGATAGCTAGTATCAAAATGGCACCAGGTAAAATGTTTTTGTGTTTATAAAAGTATAAATCTCGATGTGAATAAGAATCATGACGTCATTTTCCATTTTTAAATAGAGTATTTAGAAAATAAAAAAAAAAATCACATAAACTTTCATCTTAATGATTAACGCTATCTGGTATAATGAATATTAGAAAATAATAGATTATTTTTTAATTCAAAAATAACATAAAAAATAACTTCACCAACGTCATTCTCAAAAACTGTAAAGTATAGAGAAAGAATCATCTATAGACCTAGTAAAACCTAGTCAATTTTTTTAAAATCTATAATCAAATGTTGGACATAATCCCAGAAGGCACTTTCCTCTAATAATGTTAATAAGCCGCAATGATGTTCTCTTAGCAAATAGGCCAACCTGTTAACGATCTAATGGTTCATCATTTGTCTCAGGAAAAAAAAAATCAATGAGAAAAATTACAATAAAAAATAAAACTGTAAAGAGAAGTCTATAGCCCTAGTAAAACCTAGACAATTTTCTATTATTCTATAATAAAATGTTGGACATATCCCAGAAAGCACTTTCCTCTAATAATGTTGATAAGCCGCGATGATGTTCTCGTAGTAAATTGGCCAACCTGTCAACGATCTCGTGGCTCATCATTTACCTCAGTAAAAAAAAATCAAGGAAAAAATAATAAATATATGTTACAAATTAATCAGTTATTCTGGTTTAAAAACAAAGAAATTCTCTATTATTTAAATTTTTATATCATTCATGAAATTTTGAATTTTAAATAATAAATGTTTTATTTATTCAATTCAAAATGTATCTTTATTTTTATTTTATTTTTTTTTTTGAGATCAAAATAATAATTTTTATAATTAATTTCACTTACAATTATTTCTGTCTGGATCAGTAACTAAAGTTAATTTTCCATTTCCAATCTAACTTTTGACTTTTGCAAAGTATTTATTGTATGCAATTTCCCGCACAGCATTTTTAGTTTAATATATTAAAGTATTTTAATCAACCTGGAATAAAATATTTTCCTCCTTCGTTGCTTTGAAACGTTTCTAAAATCTCTAAAGGATATCCAAAAGAATATTCGATACAGAAAATTAATTATACATTCACTTTTGTAAATTTTCAAACTCTCTACCCCCGAAAAACAAGTTGCTTTAATTATCAAACATCATTAAAAATGCAAATATATTTCATCGGAATTCTTATCTTTTTTAATACTTTTTTGTGATATAAATAAAATAGTTCTGAAAATTCCTTTTTTTTACCATCAATAATTTAAAAAGAAATTAGCTCAATCTTCTCGAAGAAGAAGATAGAATATTTTCTGGAATAGATCTAAATATGTAAATATTTCTACAACATTGCTGAAATTTTCTAAAAAAATTTCCACATGGGACTGTATGGTAAAAATTAAATTCTTTGATTTTATACACCAAAACTGCCATTTAATCTAATACTAATGGCATATAAAGTATCTGAAAATTAAAAATGCTGAATAAACAGTTTTAAGGAGCAGATTAAATTTTTTAAAAATTGGTTTAAATTGCTTTTTAGCTGTCAAAAGATCTAATTACAGAATTCAATCATCTATGTAAATTACATTAATTAAATGTTTAATTAGGACTCTAATTATTAAAATCAGAAATTTTAAATATAAAACCCACACCCATTAATACTGCAGGGTGATCCATTTAAACCACTAGACATCATTTACTTATGATTTTCTATTAAATCGCAAAAAATATGCTTAGTTATGTGAAGTTAATTTTGTAGCATCATTTTAACAAAGCAAATGTCAGAAAGGACCATTTACCACAATCATCGAAACTGTTTCAGTCTTTTAAGGACAAATACCAATCTCTTAGTCATTAGACAACAGATATGTAGTGGATTCAGCGTTATCCGGATACACCCTAAAGATATGCTCAAATGTATTCATATTGTGCCATCATAATTTAGAAGGGATGCCTTCAAAGATGTCATCTGGGAGATTGCATGCTTCATGTCCATTCTTGATTCAACGAAATAACTTTCTGACTTATGGATTTATTGTGCCCTCCCGCAGCAGAAGCAATGAAACTTTCGAATCGCCATTGTTTGCTGAATTCCGAATTAGGTTAACATAAAAACATTGTATCATTGATTTTTTTTCGTTCTTTTCAGTTTATTTAATAAAATAAAAAATATCAGTAACTTAATTAATTTTAATTAAATTTTAAAACCAAATAAACCAAGTACATATTAAGCTCGTGTTGGAAGAAATTTATGATTTTATGCTAGACCAACAGCAATAGACAGTCCTGATGTATAGTACTTTGATGGGCCTCATATCTCAATTAAGGTGAATTTACACTGGGTATTACAATCTCACGACATAAAATATTAATGAATTAGAAGCTTAACCTTGTATCCCCTCAAGCTTCTGAATGGCTGATGTTCTACAACGTTAGATTTTAATATCTGGTGGAAACACACTTTTATGAATACTATCCACTCCTTAACGTATATGAGTTGCCTTCCAGGAGGATTAACTGTTCCCCATTTGAAGGAGAAAACAGGCATTTCTAACAAGCAGTCTAATTGACAAGGTGAAGTGCTTAGATATGCTATCTAAATCTCCTAGTTTTCTCGTCTCTGAAAGCAGTGACTGCAACGGATGCTATCGGCAGGTTCGAAACTATATATTGCTACACGCTAAGCGTTTACATTACCATTAGGCCATGAATCGAGAATATACAGTATATGTCTTCTGATTAGTTCTAGCACACTTAAAATTCAATGTTTTTTAATGATTTTTGAAATTCTTTCTTTTAAGTATCCTCATAAAAATAAGAGTAAGATCTAAAATTCTCATATAGTTAAATAATTGTTTAAATCGTATCAAACTGTATTACTTTATTTACGTTACAAAATAACATAAACAAGTACACAAAATATTTCTTTTCCATCGGTAAACAACATTTGTTCAAAAAAGTTAAAAAATAAAGCTACTTAAGTTTAAATACCTTAAATAAAAGGAATCAAACAGCGCAGCGATGAAATATAAAGTATACATCTTTACAATGTGCATTTAAAATGATGGTTCTGAAGATCAATGCAAATAAAGATACACGATTCGAAAAAGCTAGATTTCTTGCAAAATACGCAATGTTTTCTATTTGAAGTTTTAGTTATATATTTTCTCGAGAACTCGGTAAACATGTGTCTGAATAGTGAAGAAAAATTCAAATATTATGTTGAAGTTTCTTCAAGATTTCACTCATCGTCTTCAGGGTTTGTTTACTTCCATTAGTTGAAATGAATACCACAAAATTGAGTTCGTTTTAAAAGCTTTTTAAAAATGATTGCAGTATTGTGTTTTCCTTTTAATATATTTGTTCCTAAAATCGTATGACGTATTAAAATATAAATTATAAGTGTAGAATTTATTTCAGATATTGAATAATAAGATGTAAATAAATATTTAGTAAACTGAAAAATATATTCTATTTTAGGTAGCCGTTATTTTTTATAGTTTTCTATTATTTTTTACGAGTTGACTTGATTTCGAATTATGTGTTATAAAAACCTTAACAATCACAATTGCTTAACTTTAGTTAACTTTATTTGAACTATTAATTTTTAAATAGGCTCTGTAACATTAAATACATGTCTCTGAAACATATAAGGGGAAAAAATTCACCGAAATACTTTTAAGCTTTCATTTATTTTATTTTACTTATTTATTTTGACATACAATTATTTTGCTTCAGTATGCAATTTATTTGTTTGTGATAATCTAGAACATGTAAGTTATGAGGACTTAATGATAATATGCATATTATTATAAAAAAAAATTTGTTATTCGCTGGCAGTGTGCTCTGTCATTACTGTTTTTTAAAAAAATGCATAGAGTCTGTCTGTCTAACATTGTTTTGGACTGCTAGATGATGAAAATTTTTCATCTTCGTTTAATACTGTGTGTAATATAATTTAATCTATTTATACGTAAAAATCTTTAATGAATGTATTACATTCTCCTTTTCCCAACTTAATAGTTGTTTGCTTAATCAAGTTATCGATAAACTTACATTCTACAGGTGCGATGTCTAAAGTCATGGCAGCGTACACATCGCGGCAAGACAAGCTCGACAAAGCAAAATAGTGGACGAAAGGAGAAGTTCAGTGAAAGAGACCGACTGGTATTGAAGCGGATTGTAAGTTTTCATGCTTTTCACTATACCCCACGCAAATAAGGAATAGTTATCCTAAGAGTCCTGCCGGAAAGCATTATATCTCCATGTGACTGTTTATAGCATACATTAGTAGAACACACACAAAAACTGTCGCAAACGTAAAAAAATTTTCAACTTTATGTATTGAATTACAAACGTATATAATGATGATGTGATAAACTACCAGTATATTATATCATTTTTTATATTGTGAAAAATTTGGAATTGTTAACATCAATTTAAAAAATTATAAAATATATACTAAAAGAATTAAAAAGTGCTTTGACTTCAAAAGGATAAATATTTTTAAAAATTATAGGAATGTCAAACTATTTTAGTGTTCTGAATTTCAAATTCTAACATTAAAAATTTAAAAGAAAAATTAATGCTAAATTTATTACGTCATGAAAAATCATTATTAAATCTTCTTTTGTATTAGAAAATTGAATAAACTGAGTTAATTGAATAAACTTTAAATTTTGATTAAAAAAATATTCATTTATATTTACAAACAATTATCTTCAAAAATTCGAAGATAATTTTGAAAAGAAAATCAATCAATTTAAGTTTTTTTTTTTTTTTTTTTTTTTTTTTTTTTTTTTTTTTTTTTGAAAAATTATTAATGCCTGAATAATTTTGGAGAATGGTAAAACAACTGTTCTTGCCTGTATCAAAATTTTGTTATTCTTAATTAATAAATAAAGAAAAGAAAATCCAAATATTTATTTAAAATAAACTCATGTTTGTGAAAATTGCAACACCATGAAGGAATCGTCATAATTGAATGAAATTTAATACACAGTTGAGTGGTAGTGGTACAAATAAATGATTAAATGTTCAAAGCAAACAAACAATAACAAGAGATCGGAATCAGTACTTTGTGTAGGCACCACGCGCCGCAATAAGTGGTGCTACACGACGTGGCGTACATGGAGTCAAACAAATTTTGAATGTCCTCCTGAGGAAGAGCATTCCATATTGTTTGTATGCGCACCCAAAGTTCGTCTGCAGAAGCAACAGGACGAGGATCACGAGCGAGACGCCGACCAACGAAATCCCACACATGTTCAATCGGCGACATATCCGGGGTATACGCAGGCCAAGGAAGAAGCTGTACCTGCCGCGTTGCAAAGAAGGATTGAACAATCCTAGCGATATGAGGGCGGGCATTGTCCTGTTGAAATACAGCACCTGGCAAGCTTTGAAGGAAGGGAACAGCTTGGGGCTGTAGAACTTCACTGATGTACCGGTTGCTGTTCAGATTGCCCACAATTCTTAGCAATTGAGATCGTCCATGATATGCTATGGCCCCCCAGACCATAACTCCGGGTGTTCGTCTACTGTGGCGTTCGATAATGCACTCCGGAAGGTGGCGTTCACCGGCATAGCGTCTGACACGAATGCGGCCATCATGGTACCACAAATTAAGCGGGATTCGGAAAACACGACATGCTGCCAGTCTCTATGCTGAGCGGCCCATTGTAGCCGCAGGCGGCGATGGTTTAGAGTGAGAGGGATCCTGCATAAAGGAGTCCTTGCACGCAGTCCACGCTGCAGCAGACGTCTACGAATTGATGCAGCATACAATGAAACACCTGTAGCTATTGACTACTGTGCTGCCAATTGTCTAGAGGAAGCTGTACGGTCCGTCAGCGCCATGCGGACCAGGTGCCTATCATCGCGAACTAACGTCACATTTCGGAGTCCACTCTCGGATTTCCGAGTTGTCCCACACTCGTCCGTCCACTACTTCCAAAGACGCATCACTGTGCTGTTGTTACGCTGCACACGAGCGGCTACTACACGATAAGACAATCCAGCTTCACGAAGGCTGATGATTCTCCCCGTTCAAACTCTGTAAGTTGTTCAAATCTCGCTCTCTTTCATCGAAGAGGCATAAGTAACGATTGAGCTAACGTTTACCACTAGCAGATAACGACCGATAACCATACACGCCTCGCCACAGCCGTCTATTTATTCGGATCCATCCGCCGTTCAGAGGGCGCTGCTCAGCATACGCATGAATTGAAATTCTAATCATTTGCATATCATGCGCTAATTTGCATTTCCTGAAAATTTCAGCTCACTCGCGTAAATCCTTCATGGTGTTGCAATTTTCACAAACATGAGTTTATATTATTGTCTAAGTAGAAAAAAATTTCAACGAAGTGATCAGAAAAATTCTATAACGCTTCTCATTTTTGATTACTTTTTATATTTCTCATTCCTATTTATTTAATTATTTTCTTCATATTTCATAATAATATTTTTATATTCCTTATTAAACATAGGGGGTAAACCATTTCGGTAATAATGCATGTGTTATGCGGACAACACGTAGGTTTCTTGTAAAAATTTAGTATTTGTTTTTTGCCTCACATGCGTTAAATTTAATAATTGTTTGATTTTCTACAAAGAATGACTTTTCAAAAATATTTCTATATGCATACGAATATTTATTTACGGACAAATAAAATAATTACCTTTAAAATTGAAAAAGATTTACAACAAAAGAAATATATTGAATAGTATTATTTTATTATTTTAATTATTCTTATTTATCCTGTATTGCAAATTCCAATCTGCTGGACTTCAGACTTTTAATGCTATATTTGTAGCAGATTTAGCGTTAATCAGAGTCTTTAAAAGGGTAATGAGCTACAATACTCCCAAATTATGCCACTATAATATGGAACAAATATCAACAAACATTTTACCCTCCCCCTCCTCGGGCCCAATGGAAGAAATTTCAGACTTATGAATTTATCATGCCTTTCTCCAACACAGATACTACTGTGTCCAAAAAGTAAGACCAATTTTCAATTTAAAATTCCCGGAGTTTACGGAATTTCAATTTTTGTATCTTGTTGGCACTGTCCTCGACATCTGTGTGAAATTTGACGTCAAAATATTCATTATTGTTTGAGTTGCGCTTGGCTTTGTGAGACGCTAAAACTGATTCCGGCGATTTTTGAAATGTCTGAGTTAACTGAGCAAAGAACTTGCAATACATTTTGTTTGTGGAAACGTATAGAATGTTACAGAAGGCATTCGGAGAGCAATCCTATACCGGAAAGAAAGGTTTAGAAGTGATATAAACAGTTCAAAGAAGACAGAGAACGCGTTGAAGACGATGAGCCCTCTGGTGGCCCGTCAACCTCAACCGACGAAGCTCACGTCCAAAACATTAAAGATTTGGTGCTTGCAAACCGTCAATTTGCGATTAGAGACCTTGCTGATGATGTTGGAATTTCAAAAGGATCGGTCAATGCCATTTTGGGCCTCAAATGCGTCAAATCTCGATTGGTACAGAAAACACCGAACGCGCCAGTTCACACCGCATTGATTCTTCGTGACTTTTTCACCATAAATGAAACCCATATCGTTCCATCACCACCGTATTCACACCGTGCGACTTCTGGCTAAGTCCTAAATTCAAAAGACTACTCTGGGGACACCGTTTTGAATCGCTTGAAGAGATTCAACGCGAATCGGCGCGCTTTGAAGGCCATCCCTGCCAATGACTTTTTAGCATGCATTGTGGATTGGAAAAAGTTGGCATAAGTGCATTGTGTCCGGAGGGGATTACTTTGAAGGCGATGAAATAAATTTAAAGAATAAATAAAGAGTTTTTGAAAAATAATAATTGGTCTTACTTTTTGGGCACAGTAGTACAGAAGCTTGCTCTTCAGTAGCGCTTGTATGGTTTCGAATGAAAATGTCATTAATAAGGAAGTTCAACTCACTGACCACCAAAATGAACAGACACTGTGTGTGTGTGTGTATAGATGTTTGTGGTGGTTCGGAATCCACTTTAAACCGTAGATCTCTATTTAATATGACTGTAGAGCGTTGAGCACAGGGCTGACAACCCTACCCTGTAAAAAATAACCATCTCCTTTCTCGAAATCTGCCAGTAGGCGGACTGCCTTGGCAGTTAGTGTATATACATATATATATATATATATATATATAGTTTTAACCATAAAAAAAGTAATCGCTTTTTCTCTTCTAGTGAGTTCATGTCAAAAAAGATATTCTATGTCACAATTTATTTTAAAATATACTATTATATCAGTAAGTTTGTCAGTATTATATCAGTAGGTAAAAATATTTTAAAACATTGTAATAAAAACAACAAAGTGCCTAATGTGTTAATGTGGTTAATACATTTAATCAGTTAGTTGAAACGTATTCCACTCATGTGAATGATTTAATCCACTATGATAATGCTACTTTTCTTTCATTAATAAATGCGGTATCTCAAACATTAATGAACTTCAACTTAATTAAAAATGTTGAAAAATAAGGTAGTAATGCATAACATAAATATCTAATCATTTAATTTAATTTAAATTCTTCAATTATTCATTTAGTTTACATCAAGAATTAAATTAAATTTTTTTGCTGCTAATTATTAACGATTTCATTTTTTAAAGATATTCTACTTGCACATTATTTTTATCATTGCTATTTATTTAATCTACATTTTCTCGGAACTTTTTTAAATTTGTTCAAAAGATAATTCTGCTAAAATACATTGAAAACAGATTGTCTAATAATTTATTAAATGTTAACTAAATATTTTTATTGACTTACAACAACAGAGGATGTACATCATTATTGTTTTGAACACAAAATTTTTAATTTTTGTTTTCGTTCGTAGAAATAATCTACAAGTATTAAAAAATTGTTTATAATAAAATTCGATTTTGAAACAAAGTACAGTTTTTTTTTCTTCTTATTTTTATTAGACTATTAAGACTCTGGACATTTGATACGAGAACATCACCCCTATTATAGGGCAAATATATATTGGATTCAGCATTTCTCAGGTGCGCCACAACAATTACAAGAAAGAAAACGAATAAGAAGGCTTTTTTGGCCTTCTTTTTTTTTAAGAGCACCTGCTATACATTTTTATTTAGTAAATCCAGGAAAATATCTGCGCAGTCAATTTACAAAAACGAACCATGTAGCAAAACAACATTTACCTATTATAATTTGTAAGCATTTTTAGTCCAGCCTACATTGATCATTTTTACAGACCAAGGTCAGACATTGATCATAAACCATTTTTCGCAGACCAAGCTATGTTAGGGCACTTTTTGGTTTAGACCAGGGGTCTCCAAACTTTCCAGCCTTAGGGCCATACTGTTTACGCCAGTAAGTACCAAGGGCCAAAACCGTTTTAATTTTTCTGCCATTATCTATAATTTCTGGACTGGTCGCCGAGTACGCGCTCTGAGCGAGCATACGCTTGCTAAATTCGCTGGTTCAATTACTACAATTACTGTTGTGTGTGTGGATAGGACGGTGACACTTGACGACAAGTGGATACCCCGTGGTTTCATTCGCGCTAATTTAGCTTTTCCGTTCCTAAGGGATTTTCAGGATAAAAATAATATGTTTGATTCAGGATATATACATTCCAAACATCGATATGCATACTACATATGCGATACCCCAACATAACTACCAGGGCAACCGCGGGATGTTTACTAATTTATAAGGTTAGTGGGATTCGTTTCAATTATTTCTTAGTTGTTATGCTTAAGTTAAATTTTCTGCATATTATGCTTGCCATTAATCTTTACCTAACAAGTAAATTAAACCGTGTTATTATCATTCTGTGTTTTTTTATCCAACTTATTACAGCAACAATAAGCTATTCGCTGTCGCTGGCTGGATTGATGACACTGACGGGCCAGATTTGGCCCGCGGGCCGTAGTTTGAGGACCCCTGGTTTAGACAAATAGCCATAACAATCTTACGACCATGTTGATCATCCAATTATAATTCATTCATATCTTATCTCATAATTTAAAAATATAATTAAAAGTTCTAAATTAAAATAATCATTTTAGTAAATGCAGCTGATGTCAGATGCAAGACACTCCAAATTAAATAAAAATCATTTGATTTAAATAACGCTAAAAAAGCAGAACTCAAAGGTTTTGTCAAATTTACTCCCTAATTAAAAAGCATTGTCAGTGATAATTTAGACATGTTTATCATATAAATTTAGAAAGTGCATCACAAAAAATAATTCGAATTTTATGTCGATAAGTTCAAAACCCTGCCTGACTGAATAAATTAATGTAATAATATCAGAATTCCTTCATTGTACCAATTAGTTTAAATGTTGTTGCAAGATTTCTCTATAAATTAATTAATAACATAAAATTTTCTCAATATAAAATAGTTTAAAAGCTTCATTTGTTAGTTGAATTATAGTCCAGATACCAAAAAAATTAAATCTATGCTAAATATTTTTTATAATTTTTTTAAAGTTCATAAATACATATCCTTAAATTAACACATTTTTTATCTATTAAATTTCAATTAAAAACTAATTAATACTAATAAAAATACTTATAAATGTAATTACTAGTAAATTTAATACTTTTAAAATACCTATATTTTGACCATGCCATTTGAAAACCATTTTTTGAATCACAATTTCTTGAACAAATTAATCTTATAATCAACAAAAAGATAAGAACTCTGACCTAGGGACATGAAATGAGGAAATTTTTTGTGTACTTTTTAATGTAACAACAATATAAAAGTACACATTGTTGTAAAGTAAGTGATAACAGTACATGCAACAATATATCTTTCACGTTAAACAAAATGAATAAGAAGAATAAAATATCAATAGTATAAAATAATTAAGTAACAATTAACAACGTATCCTTCCTCTGTTACTAAAACATTGTTGCAATTTCATTTAACCTTTTATAACAAGTCTTTAAGCAGTTTGTCATGCTCAACTTTCAAAATAGAATAAGTTAATGCTAGTATCAAGAAAAGCAAAGAAAAGAGATATACGTATTCTGTAAGCATTTTTAATATTAAAGAAATAACTTAGTATGCATTTTATTTAAATGTACTTAAAACGTTTGTTATAAAAAAAAAATACTACTATTTTCTAAAAATCTAGAATCCTGTACTCTTTGTGCCAAAATCGTCGATAAATAATAAACATAATAATCAATGCTGCAGTTAGTTTTCGTAGTAAAACGATACTACTCCAAAACCCATTACTAAGATGCCAAGTCACCAGGTAAACAAACAAAATTAATGTCGAAGTTCGATGACTTTGTAAAACGATATTTCGCCAAAATTCATCTCCAAAAAATGCTATTACGTCAACATTAGTAGCAAATTAGCCCTTACTCAAATTTTATTTCTTAAATTGCTTTTACGACAAATTTTATAGCTTTAACGCCAAATATTATCACTATCCATCCAAAATTTTATTCCTGAAATGTTTTAACTCTGTCAATTATAGCTTTATCGCCAAATTTTATCACTAAGAGAATTTTCATTCCTAAAATGCTTTTTCGCTAAATATTATTGCTTTAAAGCCAAAGTTTAGCACTATTATGCCCAAAAATAAATGCCTAAATTGCCTTTACACCAAATTAAATCGCTTTATCCCCAAAATTTTACCACTATTATGGCAAAATTTTAATGATTTGCTTTTACGCCAAATATTATCGCTTTAACGCCAAAAATTATCGCTTTAACGTCAAAAATTATCGCTTTAAAGCCAAGATATATCACTATTTTGTAAAATTTTATTCCTAAATTGCTTTTACATTAAATTTTATCGTTTTAACGCCATATTATTATGTAGATTTTTTTTTTTTTTAAATATATCATTATAACAACGATAATAATCACTATTACCATAAAATTACGCCAAACTTATTCGCTAATACGTCAATTTTTTTCTATTATGTAAAAAAATATTGCATGTTGTTTACGACGCCAAATTCGAATAATAAAACAATATTAATGGAAAAAGCAGAAATCAGTGAACAACTTACATTTAATTTTGATATATCCTTTATTTGAGTCGAAAATTATATTTTTATTGTCTCAGTAAAACATGTCTTTGCATATGCATATCAAATGAATGAAGAAAACAAGAACATCACAAAACCAAAAAAAAATTAATGCTCCCTAACGGCCTTTTTTCTTCCGTGCTAGCGTTCTAAAATTAAAAAGTTACATTTGTCGCGCGAATTCAAATAACGATTGCCACAAAACCTTAACTATATCGACAGCATTAAAAGTCAGTCTTTACAGGTTTTCGGAGTACCTTGACCACAGAAGGCCTTAAACTCCTATCTTCTATTTAGTACATGGTGATGAGAAAAAAAACATGATTTACAAAAAACAAAGAATGAGTTATTAAGGATAATGTCCCCATTAGTAAGATAAAATAAAAAATTAAGTAAAAGTTAAAAGAATTAAAGGTTAAACAAAATAAAATAAAAGTTAAGAGCTATTTAATTACTTATTTATAAAACTATATACATAAATATTTTTTTTATTTATTTATTTAAAATAATTAAAATTAAAGTAAATGAGAAAACAAAAATAAAAAAGAGTCCACAAAAGGATGGGGTAAATTCTGCTAGAAATGATGACTAAAGGAGCAGGTCAGGGTCGAATCTACAACATCGCGTTTCAACATTAAAAAGAAAATAATTATTTGATGACATAAATTATTAATAAAAGAAAAAATCGTTTTTGCTGTTTGTTTCGTATTTTTGAGTGGCAACTTCATAAACGTTTATATTCTGTATTAGTGGCTAACATGCATTATAAAGAACAATCTCATAATCTTTATCAGAATAATTATTTAAAAGAATATATATTTCTGTTATTATTAACTATAAATACAAATTCTGCAAATAACTATCAAAGTAGCAATAAAAAGTCATTATATTGTTCGGAAAAAGATGAAGTTAGGAATTCCTCTAATTACAGTGTTGTAACCCGGCAAAAAATTGGCAAAATATTCCGGGTTGCAAGATTGGTGACTTCTTCAGGGGTTCAGTATTCAGATTTCAACCCTATTTTCAAGTAAAAAATTTTTTTTTTTTTAATTTTAAAACTTCTGATAATTTACAAATTTTAATATTTTAAATCGAAATTTTTTTCCCAATATCTTTGAAACATTTTCTCACAACTTTGTGCATGAAATTTGATGTTCCAAGAATAATTATAATTTTTTTAATAGTAAAGATTATAAAATAAAAATAGCTAAAAAGCTGTTAAAACTGATTTTTTTTAACTTTTAAAAGTTAATTATTTAACTAAATTTTTTTTTCATGCATAGATTTATCAAATTATCAATTAGAAAATTTGTTATTTGCTATTTCATTTATTATATGAAATAGCACATAACTAATTCAAATTTCTACAGCAATTACGAAATAAATAAAACCCTTGGCATTTTAAATTCCACTCATCGTGAAAAATAAAGAGGTGAGAAAAAAAAATTAAAATTTTAAATATAAAATAAATCAAATTAAATACATATAATATTTATTATTTCTTTATATATACAGTAGAACCTCTTTAAGTCGAACCTCGGTAAGTCGAAAACCTCCACAACTTGAAAAAATTTTTTGTTCCCTTCCCTTCAAGCCCCAAAACCTCCATTATTCGAAATTTCAACTCTATAAGTCAATCCCCACAAGCCATTTTGGTATATATTTCGCATTGTTTTATTTACACAAGTTTCTAAAAAGGCAATAGAGATTTTATGAATGTAAATCATTATAAAATCGTCTTGAATATATCTATAACACGTGCAGAGTTATCATGACCTACATAATTACAAAACGATTTTAACAACGTAATTTTTAACAAAAATTAAAACGAAATTATATTTATTTCTTTACACAAAACGTGAGAGCAAACGCTGGATTCATGCCTTTAAAATAGTAATTAATATCGACGATAAAAGGTATGTAATTTATTTAGATTTCAAATAAATTTTTGTATCATTTTTTTTTCATTTCTTTGTTTTTATTTTTAATTTCCTGGGAACTCTTATCTATTTCACAGTTTTTTTCTTGGGCTTTTGTTAAAATGTGTTAACCGTTTATAATGTTATAATAATGTCGATTGGTTAACATGGGAAGAACATTGACACTTATATTATAAATTAAAATTATCAATATTTGGATTATAAACTAAATTGATAAAAAAATTAGTTTAACATCATTTTCATAAAATGCTTATGGTGCACTTAAATTATAATAGGTCGAGAGGATAGCGCGTTGGATTTCCAAATTAGGACAGCCAAATTCGAAAACAAAATGATTGAACTGCTGTTGCTTGGAGGAAAAAAGTGATTCTTGTATTTTGTATAATGATTTATTCTACCACTAAAATATAATCCATGTTAAAATTTACAAAACTCACTTGATATTGTTAATTTATAAAAATATCAGTAAATGCTCATTTACATATCCAAAACAATTTAGTTGTTATTTGTTTTTATCGATTTCAAATAAATCATTCTTATATGCACTTAAAGCTAAACGCTGACAAGTAATAAATCTCTCCAGCAATTAAACAAACAATGAATCTCGTCAACTTTTGTTAATTACTAGAAGACAATCAACGAAACTTCCTCTTTCCAAAATTGTTAAAGCTGGAAATTTCACTTATTTCGAAATTTAGGAATGTTTGGGGCATCGATATATACAGGAAGTAGCAGGAAAAAATAAATAAATAAAAAGGTTGGAGCAATAAGTGAGTTGAAAGAAGGAAGTTTTAATTCTGGTTCAGCAGGGAATGCGGTTGGGTCTTCCTGGCCCAGAACAAATATTAGCGTCTCAAATGATGGCATTAACCCGAAGGCAGAAGCACTTTTGCATCTTGTTTGCTGAAGGTTCTTCGCACACACGCGCAATCTACTTTTTTATTAAACGAAACGTCCATTTATCGAGCGATAAGATATAGCAGACTTGAATGAAATGGAAGTAAATTAAAAAATGTGAAGGGCATCTTCATTTTTTGTCTACTTTTAGAATGGTTAATAACGGCTCTGGTTTTGTTGAAGATTTTAAAAATCCGTATTTTATCATATGTGTATTTAGCGTCTTGAGCATTTTGTTTGTCAAAGTCAAAAATTCGACTTATAAACACGGCAGGAATCATTCAATCATTTTATTGATCTTAAAGTGTCAATAAAAATATTGCTTAGCAATGCTGGGCATTTTGATTACAGTCCATTTGATGCTAAGAAATATATAGCAAATTCAGCGTTGCCTGGGATATACCAAACGGTCACTATTTCAAACGTTTATCAGACGGGCTTATTCCTTTATTTTCAGCATGATGCAAAATGGCCTTGCCACTCAAACAATAAGTTTACGCTGTACAGGACCTTCGGCGAACTTGCTTGAGCAGGAAAAAGGTCATGTAACCACAAAACTTCGCTGTATTCAATTGTTTCCAAGTAATGAGCGATAAAATATTTCCAACGAATAGAAATTAAAATGTTTGTTTCATAAACAACTTTAAATCCTTAATAAGAAAAAAAAAATTGCTTTTCCACAAATTTTTGTATAATTTTTATATATATATATGCTCAATAGAGTTTCGCCCAAGTTTTATGTTATTATAAGAAAATCTTTTATTTGTAAGGTTTAATCAAATTAATAAGAGAAAAATTACTTTTGACTTCTTAGTTTATATTTCATAACAGATTTAATTACGGATCTAACAGGTTTGATTACGGATTTTCAACAAATTTAATTACGGATAAAATAACTGAAGTACGTTTTGAAAAAATTTTCTGATAAAATTTTATTTCATTTTGTGTCTATAATATCAATCTTATATTTTGCTGAAACTTATCATGTATTTCGATGATTAATTTTTCCATATTTTCATTAAATTTAAATCAATTAATTTCGAAATTCAAAAATATTAGGTAAGTAAAATCTCTATTAAAAATTTTTTGAATATAACTAATATTTAGAACTAAAGCACTTTTTCATTGACCATTTGAAAATATTTTAAAATAATAATATGCAATAATAATAAATATAAAAACAAATAATTTATCATCATGTTTGTAACTAATCCTCAATGTCCTGCAGTGCGGGATGGGCAACCCATGAGTGATCTACTCATGGATGGAGGGAAAGGGGCAGCTTCTGTTGTGATAGAGCACGCGTAGGTAGAAGTCTGATTTTTGCTCCGTGACGCTCTTACAGTCATAGGAGACCGGGACCTACGGCTTAAAGTGGATTCCGAACCACTACAAACATCCATGGCACCGCCAGGACTCGGAACCCGAAACCTGTGGCACCGAGCCCCAGAGCGCTAGCCACTCGACCATTCAGGCTCATTTATCATCATAATAATGCGAATAAATATAAAGAATATTTTATAGATGAATTTTTGTGAAAAAATGACTGCAAACATGAAATTTACTCTATAATTCTATATGAGACTAAATAATCATTCAACAATTGTTTAATTTATAAGGTTTTGAATCTTTAAATTTAGTCGGAATATTATAGCAATTAGAAACATCTGCACTACCAAAAGTATTAACTAAATATGTTGAATATTTGAATATATCAATTTTTAAAGATTATGCTAATATTACAATTTTATATACTACAAATGAGATTATGATAAATAATTATTTTTTAATATTACAAAATCATTGGCACATCGTAATTTCCTATAATACGTCATTGAACATTCAGGCATTGAAAAAAAAATTATGTCATATTCAACAGCATGTAATCGACGGACGATATGCTCTATTCACTTGTTCTCTTTGATATCATTCGCTATCAATAAAATTCCGCTTTTAGTACCTGTAATGTGTATATTATACTTTTTAAATTTCTAAAACATTTTTGGTTATCTAATAAAATTCAAATTGAAGTTATTATATATTTAAGTGGGCGAACTAAAATCGGAAAGACAATGAATTCTTAAGACAAGTATTTATCGCGATTATACCTCGAAAATAGAACATTTAAAAAAAAATAAACAAACAAAAAAATAAGAATAAATTTCAATGATATAAAAATAAGAAGAAAAATGGAAAACTTTAAACCAATTTAAAAATAACCGATTCAAAAAGGAACACATTTAAAACATAAAAAAGAGATAAATATATTGATAAGTATCAGTAAATTATTAATTCAGCCTGTCAAAAAATATATTTATTTGTTATTTATTCCATGTTTTTTCTCCACAACCACACATTAGATTAGTGCCTCCTTTCATAAAAGCACAGCTGCCTTTTATTACTTATATTTTCCATAAATTTCTCCCGGCCTGATGGCCAACTGGCTAGCACTCTGGCCGTTGGTACCGAAGGTTTCAGGTTCGAATACTGGCGGTGGCATGGATGTTTGTTGGTGGTTCGGAATCCACGTTAAACTGTAGGTCCCGGCCTATTTAGTCAAAAGTAGGGATTGCAATATCGGACCAAAAGTTCAATACCGGTATTCGGTATTTTTAGATCTTAATACCGGTATACCGGTTTTAATATCGGTAGTAGAAATTTTAGAAAAGAAAGAAAACACAGGTTTTTTTTTTTTTTTTTTTTGTTTGTTTGTTATATTAGAGAATGCAAATATCATAAAAAAATTGCAACTTATAAATTATAACAGTATATAAAGAATCACAAAAATGTAAAGGGACATCTTATTTATTTATATCACAAAAGGAGTAAATATCACTATTCAGTCTGTGGTACTATTACAAATTTTTGGAATGTGATCTTGAAAAACATACTGCATCAATCGTACTACCATTAAGCCTGGAACTTAATTTTGTGCAAAAATTATCAGCTGTCGAAAACGCTCTATGCTAGTTGGTGGTACTGTTAACAATGAGCGATATACTTTTTCCAAGTATTTACCTCTAAATCCCTCCTCTTCAAATAAATCTATTTATCTTCGGATTGTTTTAGATATAGCTGATTTCTGTATTGTATTTTGGTTTGTTGAAACTTTTTTGTCATCGCCAATTCTAATTTTTGTTCAAGGGACAATTCCTTTTCACTATCGACATTAGTGTCATCATAATTTCCAGTTTTCAGATAAGAATTCTAAGTAAGAATTCACTGATTAGAATTCTAAATAAGAATTCCCAGATAAGAATTCTAAATTTCTAGTAAATACCGAAAAAACGGTATTTAAACTTGGGAATACCGGTATTACAAAATTGTACAAATGGTTCAAAATACCGGTATTCGGTATCCCGGTATTGCAATCCCTAGTCAAAAAAGTGTGCACAAGGTGACCGTAGAGCGATAACCCAAACCAAACTGTAAATTTCTAAATTTATTTTTAAAAACAAAAACTGCTTACTTTTGTATTCGCCCTGAAGTTTCATCTACTGTCAACAAAGGAAAAAGTATTTTTAAGCAGCACTAACTAAGAATTAATTTTTAATTAAACTTCTTGAAAAAAAAAAAGTTCACGCAACTACTTATTCCGCACCAATAATATAATCAATGGATAATATACAGAAAATTACTATATCCGTAGATTAAATTAGAGAAAAATGCGCAAAATTCTTTTTTTTTTTTTTTTTTTTAAATTATTTAGAATAAAACCATTTGAAATACAATAATACATGATGAAAGAATGAATGTACTCATACAAATTTTCGGATAAGAACAATTAAATTTCAACTGCGTATTAAGCAATTTTAATATTTGATTGAATATTTACCTTTTAATCGTCTTAGTACACCGTTGATAATCGCAGATTTCCTTTTATTTTTCGAATGATGATTCACTTCATTCCATGCGATGACTTTATAAACCTCCTCGATCTTGATTTACTGGCTTTTTTTTCCTATAATTTTCGTAACGTCTTATACGACAATAATAATAATAATAATAAAACATTTGTACCACATAAATAAACTGTCGAATTATTTTATTGCATTATAATTTTTTTCTAAGTGCATATTAATAATTAATTTTCAAACGATAAATATTTTACTGGTCTAGTCATGGAAATATTCTAAATAAAAATCAGATAAAAAGAATTGAATATTCAAAGCAGACGATTTTATTTAATATGGAAAGCTGTTTTGGAAAAAAATATTTCTTAATTATGATCAAATATTAACGTAAAAGAAAACAAATTTAATGCAAGTCTAAATCGTTTGCGAACATTTTTGTTGAGATTTATATAATGTATATTAATTTTTTGGAAATATTAACCTACTGTATTAAATGGAATAACTTTACATGTTGAAATATTTTGATTTTTTCCGGCTTGGGGTATTTATAACTAGAAGCACACTACGAAACTTATGTGAACCACTATAACAAAAATAATATAGATTATTCGACAGATTTAGACGGATGTTTAAATAATAATGGCATCGCTTCGTTATATTTATATATTCTTTCTAAATCAGGTAATTAAAAGTCCTAGTTGGTCGAGTTATGAATCGAGTCTGACATAAATATCAATTTCTATAATTTCGTCTAAAGACAGCAATCTGGAATTTTGCAAAAACGCTTGTCACTTTACACTTGTACATTAGAGTAGACTAATATTGATTGATTAAGATTTAAGATGGATTTGTTATGACCTTTCTCATCAACATTTATTTAACACAATTTTAAATTCGACCCTATCTTATTTAATCATGTATAGAATTTGAATAAGTTAATAAGGCCAAGAAAAATAAATCTCTGAAATATATCTTTTTTTTTTTCTGAAGTAATATTTTCATGAATGTTAATAATATTTACTTTTTATCTCTCATTATTAGCAACGAAATACCTTTTCCCGAAAAACTGCAAAATTGACTCTTTTTTTTTTTTTTTTTTTTTTTTAAACATATAAAAAAGGAAAATGTATCGGGTTTACCTGTTCATAATTTGAATAGAAATAATTTTTAAAAAATAATATAATATGTGAATTATTTAGTTGAAACAATGACATCTATTTTTTTCTCTCTCTCTCTCTTCTTACAGCTACTATAAAATAATTCACTAGGCGATCTTGCATCTTATTTGAAATATATTTTTAATTGTATATTGAAAGATTGATGATGGAATTATATTAAAATACATTTTTATATCATTCTATAAGTAGTCTAAATGCTTGTCCTTATTAGAACAATTTAGCTATTAATTGAATACATCCAAAAAAATTCCGTAAAAAATGTACTCAAGCATGTGATTGTGTTTCCATTTTAATATATGAACATTCTTGCAACTCCGTCAGAAAAACGCGATTTATGAACACGAATCCTGTTCCAACCACCGACAGTCTAAAAGATTCTTTTCCTGCATAGCAGTTGGAACAAAAGACGCACGGGTAACTATGAATAAATTCGAGAAATCATATGCAAGATTAACCTCCATATACTTTTAAAAGGCTCCTTCCCACCGAGGCGACAAAATTTTTCGACCCCTTCACAGCGAAACTTCAGATATAGCATTACGCCTAGTGAAGTTCCCCTTCCAGTTGAAAGTTGGCCAACTCGAAGCTAGCCAAAAATTGCGGTTTTGATATTTTTTTGTTTATAATGATAATAAATCCTTTGTGGAGAGTAAAAAAGAGCCGAAGAATCTTGTCGCTATTTTTTACAGAAAAAAAAAAAAAAAAAATGTTGTGTGATGGGAAAAACAATTTTTTTTTTTTTTTTTTGAGTTTCTGAAATTTAAGAGTTCATATACGTAATATATATTTAATAAGTTAATTTAATTATTAAGTAATTAAATTTATTTATTCAATATATTAATAAGTTTAGTTATTTTTACAATATGTCTAGAATCAAATGCTATACAGTATTATCGATTTCTTTTTATGATCCCACATTTTTCTCTTTAATTTTGTAAAGCATCAGTAATTCATGCTCACTCATGTTTCTTTCCTCCAAATCTTTAATAGCAAAGTCCATATTTTCAAAGATATCGTCCAGCAAAAGGGAATTTTTCATCTATGGCAAAAAAGATTTTTCTCTTGTATCACCAGGTTTTTGTAGTCCGAATTTTCGAGGCCTTTTGATTAAAGCTAGAAACTTTTAGCTATTTTTCACATTAACAAAGAAATTTAGTTTGCTTAAATATTTAATAGCTTTGAAGGAGATGGATAGTTGGAATACCGTCTTAGATGACACCACAAGGGCAGTTATCCAATATAAAGAGCTAATTAACAGAAAATAAATATGAAATATTAAAGCGAAAAAATTAAAGGAATCTGCACTTCCATGGATGCTTTGACAATGACAAAAGGATTATTTAAATAAAATTATGCATAGCTTACATTTTAAAGCAGCAATCTAAATTACACTGACAATTAGAAAATCATAAAAGGCAAGTAGGCTACAACTTACTTGTTTTATACATAAAGAAAATTGCATCTAAAAGGCTGATGTTACTGAAATGACAATTTGGGCTCATCCTACAATACAGAATACAACAGGGAAAAAAAAAAAAATCCTCCAATTTCTGTGATTTCAACCAGGAACTTAAGAGCTTAGTATTTTTAAAAATATAACCTTAGGATCAATCAATCAAGTCCATGCACCATAAGCATAGTTTCTGCATGCAATACCCTAGTGCCAAATTGTATACTTTTGATGCATAAATAAATTTGTTCACATATATGTGGCAATGGCTTGGATTTCCATATTTTGGCAATTTTCATTTTGAAATTTGCGTTTATCAAATTTCCTGACTTTTCCAGGTTGATTGGCCCTCTTATTAGATGTGTTAAAATGAGCAAGTCTACATATTTGCATACTGTGCTAATTTGGATCTTTTATGTAAATAAGGTTCATAAATATTAAATAAAAAAAAAATGGGAATCATTTGAAAACTTTTCTGCTTGATTATTGCAGAAATCAAATCAAACAAAAATTTGTTAAATTAATGTAACCTATCAAATTCTTAAATTTCAGTTCATTGTGTATATAACTAAAAAAATTTTTAAATGCATCTTTTTACAGCCTACTTCCAAGTTACTATTTATATTGCTGATTTTTCATCTTTACATTTTGAATACAAATGAAGTCTTTAATATACTTCTAAAATATTCCATTCTTGCAACTTTATTTAGGTATTCATTTTTTTAAATTCCTCCATTATTTTATTTATCTGTATTGACAGAATAAACCTAACTTTATATATTTAATTGAATATAAGTTACATCACATACAAAAATCAATTTATCTGTATTGACTGAGTAAACCTAACTTTATATATTTAATTGAATATAAGTTACATCACATACAAAAATCAACTACATATAGAATAAATCTTCTTTGACAAAAAATGATTTTCTGCTATTCAATTTATCTATATTAGAATATGTACAAGAGGCTTATCCCTGGATTATGAATACAATATTTTTCTTTTCTTGATATAATTATCTAATTTTTGTATACATATATGTAAAAATAATCATCCAAAAACTATTTTAATGGAATGAGGAATTAAATACTACTTTGATAGTATTATAGAATAACTGAAAATCACAAACTTTTCCCCATATTGAATTTATTTCATAAATGCATAATCAAAATCATATATACAAGTTATTTTTTTGTAATTTAGTAAGCTAAAAAGCTTAGATGAAAACCCCAAGTACAGAAAACATTTAAAAAAATAGACTTTAATGATGTACACCTTTTTTTTTTTTAAAAGGTATATAGCTTTCAGTGTTGTTTTACTCAAAATAAATATTAAATACTACAAATAAATAAAAAAAATTTTTTTATTCAAATTGATATTTTGTTTGGATTTTACAAATTGATTGTAGAAGTGACACATAAGATTCGCCACGAAATGATGTCTGTTAACCAACTCCTAGCTGTACAATAGCAAAAAAAAGAATGATTTATAACTTATACAACACAATTTGTATAAGTCACACAAGTCAATTCCTACCAAGCTGATAGCTATATATAAAATTATTTTTCAAAAAATTACAAGGTCTTGGACAAATACAAAAAGTATAATTCATTGATTGAATACGGAAATGTTAAGGATACAATAATTTCATAAGAATATTGTAAAAGCAAACTCTTTAAAGTTTCAATCACATCATTCTAGAAAATCATGCATTATTTTCAATACCAAATGGGGACTCTTCAGTGCTTCTCGATTATTTTAAATGCAATGACACTTGATGGAGAAATATAAAAATTAAAAACAACCATGCAATATCTGTTGTATTTTTTTTTAAAGCATTAAGAAAATTAATAGTAAAATCTTTCATAAAAAAAAAAAAAAAAAAGATATGGATATTTTTAAATAATCTAAATAGATGTCCTAGATTTTCTCCAACTTTTTATTTGAGCTAAGTCATAGAGGAGAAATCCAAACATTAGCATCTTTTTAGAAAAAAAAAAGATCAAAATTTTTTCAATTGTTTGTCTTAATACATAAACAACAATAAAAACGAATATTCTAAATGCTACATCAATAAATGATGCATATTTAGTGAAATATACAATAAATGTATGCTGAGTAAGTTAAATGCCTTATAAAATAACAAGTTCAAAGCTTGAAACACCAAATTTTCTAGCTCAATTGTTGCTGGGATGTTTCAAGCAAGGAAGACAAAATGTTATACATATGACACAGAAATATTGGGGAGTGGGGAATGAAAGACTTGAAAAAAATATCAAATGATAAAAATTCCATCTTCAATTCACCGCATACGATAATCAAAAGTTGCACAAAGCTCAGACAGATCTCCTTTGAAATCCACATCAATAGAGAAATCAAGATCCCTCTGAAAAAAAAAAAAAAAAAAAAATTAGTTACAAAAGAACTTTTAAATAAAATTTTCGTTGAATTTTTTAAAAGCTCTCTTTATAAAACAATTTAAAGAACATATATCTAAAAAAATGAAATTTAATTGCAATACTGATACTATTTTGATGTTTTACATAGAAATTTGTAGAAGTATTTAACTACTGTGTTTTTATATCAATAGATATAACTGATAAAACTACAAATAATCTAGAAAATTAATGATCTGTTAAATAACAAATAGCCATGGAGTTTAAAATATTTTTATAAATGTTAAAACCTATTTAAAAAAAAAAAGATTGATGATTTCATATTACATATTGATATTCTTACATCTAACTAACAAGTCTTTGTTGCATGTATGTTTCAAGCAAGGAAGACAAAATGTTGCATATACGACACAATATTGAAGACATGGAAAAGAGATTAAATGGAAAACAAATGATAAAAATCCATATGCTTCAATGCATATGCAGGGTGTGTGTGCTAAAATTCAGAATAGATTTTTGAAAAATCATAAAACTAATTGAAAAAAGATTAGTGAACCCGATAGCAGTTTGCACCTTTGATACCAAAACGATTTTTTTTTTTTTCTCCCTTTAACAAAAAAAGTGAAACAATGATCAATAAATTGCTCTTGTATAGCCCTGTTTCCTAAAAATATGCAAATTTAATCCCTTTTAAAGATGGGATTCAACAATTAGCTTATAAACAAAAATATCCAGTGTAACTTTATAAATGGAATTATTGCATTGTTTTGACATCAATAAAAAAAAGAACTTATGGGAAAGCTATTATATTTCAACAATAAATTGGCAGCAAAAGCACTACAGAACTTGAAAAGCAGTTCCTTGACAATGTTTAAAAGTTTAGGTAAAGTCAAGAGCCTTTCCATAACACAATATGTGACACAGCTTCTGGATTATTTTATGTCCCCCAAGTGAATTGCCAATTTGAGGGTTATAGGGTATCCCATTGTGAATGTATACTTTTAATCTATTTACCGTAAATGCAATTTGCTAAGAAGTTCAAAAATGTTTTTCTCGCCTACTACAAAATATTCTTCATATGGTAAAGAAAACTAAATTTGCAGTTGTCGATTACCCATCAATGATAATTGTAACTTTTTGTGTGTGTAAAAAACAATGGTTGCAACCCACATTGATACATTATTTTTTTTTTTTTAATCCATCTACACTTTTATGACTGTATTTCTAAAAATTTATAATACAAACAGAACATACCTTATTTTTAGGATTTGGCTGCATAGAAAATACGCCAAAGATTTCATCACCTTTTTTTACTGTTAAATAATCATCGAAGTAAAACACAGTTTGTTTCCAATGAGTATAAGGTGCACCAGGAGCTAAAATATAATACAGTTAATGCCAGTATAATTAAAATAAAAATTAAACACAAATCAATTTTACTACACATTTTTAAATTGTTAGCCTTATTTAAATTTAAATGTTTTGTAGTTATTTAATACTTTAATCTTTAATATATGTTTAATGCAACACAAAACACAATTTTTTTTGGGGGAAGGCGACAAATAACTTAAATAAAAAGGTTTTTATACATAAAAATAAATTTCAATTAAAGGGGCAGAAAAAGTCCTTACAACTAAATTTTTAGGATTGATATTAGATTCAATTATAATTTATTTCAGTTAAAAAAATAAAATAAAGATGTAACAAATAATTCTTGAGATTTACTCAAATTTCAGTTTTAAAAAGAGTTATGTACATCTACAAATTTCCTAGAATTACAAAACTGAAAATAGATAGGAAAAGAATGCAATTAAATATTTATTAATAGAAATATCCTTCATAATTTGTTTAAATAAAAGGAGTAATATAATACTTTAAAAAGTAAAGGTAAATCATTTTAAATATTTAAATTATATTAAATGCAATATTATATCACATTTTATGAAAAATATAAACAAATCTATGTTAAGGCACAACTGTTCATTATATGGTTTTAAAACACACAAATTATAATCTCGAGGAAGTATCTCAATATAAATCTTGATTTCTGCTTGCAAGATCACATTTATGGGCATCAAATTGTGAATCTTTTAATAAGTACATATTTTCATAAATATACATATCATACAAATATAATTAATATTTAAACTAGATTAGATGGCTAACAGCATGGTTTTAAAAACTCTAAAAATTTGAGAACTTACTTGTAGAAAAACCAATGCGCTTATGACATTTAGTAAATTCAACATTGAAGTAGGTGACAAAGGCTTGAACATAGTCATCTCTTACAACATTAAGAACAAAAGGAGTCTTAAAAGACAAGTCTTCTGGCTTTACTGTATATAAATCTATTTCCTATATAAAGGGGAAAAAAACTAAGTCAAAATTTGTATGTTTTTCATTAAACATCCTTTAGTTCTATATTTGATAGAATATCAAATTTATATATAAATATATAGTCTGTAACAGTCAAGAGAAGACAATTATGCATATATAGTTGGACTACAGATAACGTGTTGATGAACATCCAGTTTAATGATGGTAACATATGAATCGATTACTTGTAGAAGTACTAATCAGACACATGATCAAAACTGCAAGAACATTTGGAAGAAAAGGTTTAGTTATGTGGAATATTTTCCCTCTAGTTTTTCTTTTAATATTATGTATCTAACATTTTAAATATAAAAATTCTTTTTATCAAAAAATAAAATCCCCATGATTCTGCTCTTTTTTAATCTGTCCAACTTCGCCACTTGCCAATTTTCTCGCACAATCAATAGTCAGACTATATATTATTAATTTAGACATCAAAATATTAAAATGCATATACAAAGCATTTTTATAAGAATCAATTGTCCCTCTAAGATTTTCAAAATAAATAGTATTATTTATTTAGATAAAATTTTGTCATAAAAAAATTATATAAAATATTCTTTTAAATCAGTTTTTTAACTTGCTTCACTTCTATACAGCAATTTCATAAGCATTTCATTTTCATTACTTTATGCATGTCAAGAGAAAGAATATATACTGAAGAAAAATTATATATCATATCAATTTTAAGGAAATAAAAGATTTAACTACTTTAACCCTTTACACTCGAGGGCTTCGGAGCGGAGCCATTTAAAATTTGTCTTCAAACTCGAGGGCTCCGCTACAGAGACAATGCAAATAGCAATAAAAATAATGTGTATATCAAACTTACATGTGAATATGATCTTTTCACTAAAATCGCTTCAAGTTGCTGGTAATACGAATTAAAAAAACTTCGAGTGCAAAGGGTTAAATATTAATTTTTATACTAATCATTTTACCGGATTTGTTGGCATAAATATATAAACAAATAAATATAAAGAAAGCATGACAAAAGTATTATTTTAACTACAAACCTTTAGCAAACAAGTTGATGTTACAATTTGTTTAGGATCCACTACATCTACTAATGGTTCTGTAATTGCAACTTTTCGTATACAGCTCATGTTAAAACCATATACACTATCCCACCCTATAATAAAAATGACAATTCATAAATAAAGAATGTGTATACAATATAGATATAGATATTCAAATACATATATAGAAATGTATCTATTAAAAGAAAACTCACAAGAGATTTTTTCATCTTTATATTGTCTGTCTTCTATGCCTAAAACAAAAAGAGTAGCTCTGTCGGGAAATAACATGCCTTCAGGTTTCTAGAAAACAAAAGAGGATGTTAATTTAAAAAAATATTTCATCTAATGACTGCATGAATAATGTTTAAGCAAAAATTTTACAAATGCATATATTTTCTTAATTTTTTTATTTTTACATTTTCTAGCCTTTTTCATTATTAAACTAAATGTTATGGCATGTTTATATATTTTTTTACACAAAATCAAATGTTTAAAATATTAAATGCAGTACTGTCAGTTATTGGAGAAAAGTTTTATTATTTAACAAGTATGTAAATTTAAAGCAACTATTATCTTTGCATTAACAATGAATTACTTAAAATAATTTTGTCAATCTACTGAACAGCCCACCTTCATTTTAAATCATGCAATTTTAGCTTAATTTATAAATACTAAAGTGTGGTTCCCTGCTAACTAAAGAAAATAAAATGAATTACATATAAATTATTATTTATTATATTATATTATACATTATATTTTTTTAATTCTTTTAGTATCAACTTTTAATCAAACAGGAAAACCTACTCATTTAGTAATTTAAAATTTATAACTATCAAGTACATTTATAATTAATTTATTTTTAATATATATAAAGATGTTTAGCTTTTATCTGACAGGATTCATGCCGAAGTATTCTAAGAACCATCGAGACATTTTAAGTAATTGACACTAATAAAAAATTCCTCCAATTTAAATTTTACTTAAAATTACGAGGATTACAAATAAATTTCAATTAAATATACAAGCACAAAAAATAAAGGTAAAAAAAAAAAAAAAAAAAGCATTTTCTGTATTTCATGAATTTTTATGAACTGCATTATACTTATGAAATAAGCATACAACACACATAATTAAGAAACTGGAAAAAAAAGAAAGCAATGGTCAAACTTACCAACCACTTATCTCTTGCATGTAGAACAGTGTCTAGCATAGATTCGTAAAACAAGCAATACCCCATCCATTCAGAGATGATTATATCTACTTTTTCAACAGGCAATTCAACTTCCTCTACTTTACCTTTAACTATTGTAATAACTAAAATGAAAGGAGGAAAAAAAAAAACCTTAAAATATATAGAGAACAAAATAGCATTTAAAAAAAAGAATTCAACATTTGTTTTCGTACTACAGAAATGAGTCGAACCAGTTATCTGACATTCTTTTATTTTATCAGCAAATTATTTGATTTTTAAATTTACATATTGAAAAGTTGAAATCATAATTAAGAAAAATATTTTTCATTAAGATTTCAACATTTAATCAGCAAAATATAATGAGCTGAAAAACACTACATTTAGGTTGAAAGGACAATAAGATATTATATCAATTATTAAAAATAAAACTCACTATGATCCAGATGATTATCTTTAACTATTTGTTCAGCATGTTCTACAATACTAGAACATTCAATCTATATAAAGAAAAAAAGTGTCAAATTAAAATCAATGATATACAGTTCAATAAATATTATATAGTAAAATTAATATTCATAATTTTTTTTATACATAACATTTAAGTTACATAATCTATGCAATTAAGTTATTAATGGGATTAAAATTGTGCATAATGTAGATTTGCATCAAAAATCAAGCTATAAAAAGAGCTTTTAAGTGACTGGAATATCAGATTTAGAATCAGAAAAAATTGAAAATAAGTATCGACACTGGATGAAATAGAAGACTTCATCAAGTACACAATACAAGACTTTTACTCCAAACACATCTCTAAGGTAATTATTTCCTTTGTTGACATAAAAATTAAAACTTTCACAGTTGGCCATTGAGAACATTTTGCAACAATGATTTTTTGTTGGAAGAAATGCTCGAATAAAGGAAAAGCTCTCATCAAAAGTCCCAATGATGTGTTTTGGTGAAGTAATTACTTGCAAAAAATTAAAGAATATAAAAACAAATAATATTTACTGATATAATGCAGATCAACAGTAATATTAAGAAAATGCTGACAAAATGACAACTTTGATAGCCTAAATAAATGTTAATTCAAAGATCACACATATTTGCCTATAAGATATATTCTTATTCTACTGGTGTATAAATCTACGAAAACGAGGACTACCACAGTCAAATGAACTATAAAAATTTTGAGGAATGTGTATTAGAAAATTAACAACTCCAAAATATCTTATGCATGTATAATATTGCATATCACACACAAAGTTTAAAACCAGATATTTTCTAAATAGTTTTAAAAAAAATGATAACTAACAAAGAATTGAATAACATGCAAATCAAAAATGCATAGCATATTTTCTGATAGATGGAAGAATTATAAAATTGATATTATAGAAGAGAATGGACATACAGTTTTAAGGCATGATAAATACCTACCACTTGAATACAATACCAGCATAATAAATTTTCACAATACTAGTTAATAACCTGCAACTCATACACCCATTATTAGTCACAATTGGATTGCTTATTGTACATGAAAAAATTCCCTTAAAAAAAAAAAAAAAAAAACCTTTTGTTCAAAAAATCATACATCACGTTTAGACAGCCAATGTGACAAACTTAAATGAATTCCCAATATTACTTCACAACTGCCATCTTCTAAAGTGGTGATAAGAGATTGCATAGTAAATTAAAACAAGTTAAGCTAAACAATCTAAAAATATACAACTTTAAAGCAGAACTTTAACAGAAATGCAATTTCAATCTTAAGCATCTACAAGATACACCTTTTTTTTTTTTTTAATTTTGAATAAACATACAGAAATGTATAAAATGAAAACAGTAAACTACAAAATTTTATATACAATTAAAATGCATATTTCTATACGTTACACAATTCTTAATAAAAATACTTACTCCATAAACTTTTGCTGCACCAGCCTTAGCAGCAAACATACATAAAATTCCTGTTCCGCATCCAATATCAAGAACAGTCTTTCCACGAAACAAATGTTTATTGTGATACATGGCATTTCTATAGGTCATAGTTCGTACTTCATCTTTTAACATTTCCTATAAAGGATATAAAAAAGAATCTGCTTATTTTTACACAATCATCAGAAAATATTAGTTCATTACAATAAAGCGCAAACAACGTTGTACTTTAAAAAAAAAAAAAAAATACCAAATCAATACAATAGCAGATATTTTAAAAATGTAATTAAGATTAATTCACACTTTAAACACAATTGAATCTTCCGAAATTGATTGAAACCTTCATTTCAAGTTTTTATGTAACATGAGATTTGTATTTCTGTAAATCATATATTATGTTTATTAAACATGCAAAAATATAACGAATGCAAAATTTTGATATTGTCATACCATATGAAAGAGGAAATTTTTTTTTAATAAATTAAATTCATTAAAAATAACAATGAATGATTTTTTTTAAATTTTCTCTAGAGGCATAATATATGTTGTATTAATAAAATGAACTTTCATTGATCATTGAGAATATTTTTAAAATTTCTTTACAAATAATCTCAAATAAGACAAATCTGAATTTATAAGGTGTTGTTCACCAGTTAAGAAAAGGGGAGGATATATGCATATTTTGGCGAGAAACAGTTAAGCTATGGAAAAAAACAAACAATTAACTTTAGTATTCCCTCGATATTATTTTAGCTGATACTACTAAAACAAATACTTTTCAATTTTGGAAAAATTACTTCGAATAAAACTTGGACACTAACTATTTTAAATTTTTTTACTAAAGTTGGAATTTTTTTTTTTTTTTTTTAAGCTGATGGTTAAATTAAGATAGATTTAAATTCAAGTTTCAAATTTTCATATTTTAGTTTTCAGTCTGCAAGATAGTTGTCAGCTAGATCACTGATTCACAAATGGCCAATACTTCCTTGGGAGCAGTGGAATGATCAGAGGTTAATTATAACCTTGAGGGCATTTGATAAACATTTATTAAAAATAAAGATAAAGAGAATGTATTACAAAAATAATATCTAGAGCATACAGCACTTTTATTTACATATAATATACAAATTGTATTAATTTAAGGCTTGCAACATCCATTCATTAAATAAAATATGAAACAATTGATCTCAGCACCAAATTAAGCTACATGGTATTTTAAGGTTAAGCTAATTTCAAGCTTAAAGATGCCTTACTTTGCGTATCTTTTATATATAAAATTTAGTTTAAATGATAAAATTATAAAGAGGGTTAGGAGAAGTACCTCCTTTTTTTCAGTTTTTGAAGTACATTGAATTTTTAAATAACTTTATTATTCTTTACCTTAGAATTGAATCCTGAGTTCACATTACTCTTCAACATTAATGGAGAAGGAACAAAAATAGATAGCAGGAATAATTGCTCATCCGCCACCAAACTGGAGTTTCGAGAAAATGGTAAGTGGGAGAGAATACATAAAATGACTCAAGGAAAATTATCTAGAGGTAGGAAGGAAAAAAGATTGACTGGCTTCCAAAATGGAAGACTGCCTATTGACTTGCTGTATTAAACAACTTCTCAACAAACAATCCTTGTATTAAATATTATGACAGAATATTACATTCATTCAAAATTATTAAATTGAAGTTTATTATTTAGTACAATGAAAATAGTGAGGTATTTTTTTTTTTTTATGTTTGGACAAAGTATTTTCAATATAGAAGTACTAGAGTTTAAATCTTGGAAAGAAGGGTGAATTTGGTTATAAGGTCTCAACTATAAACTTTGAGATTATATGACCTTTTAATTTAAACTACAAAAAATAAAAATTTCACAGCAATCCAATTCTATCTTTCTTTCTTCTGATGATTTGAAATATGTTATGATCTTATGCAAATTAACTAAGCATTTATTACTAAAGAACATTAACTAATAAGAAATTATTAATGGTATGAATAATATGAAACTATTAATGACATGTTTAAAAACATATGTACAAAAATTTATAAAATATAAATGATATAGAAAATGGAAAAGTAAGGCTGACCTCATGTATACCAAAATGAGCATAGGAATCAAAGTAATAATCTTTTGAAGTCATTTCTTCAGGTTTATAAGTAGTCAAGCCATTCATTTCTTTTTGACACCGCCAACAAACTTTATCGGTATCTTTAGAAGTTTCACAATTTCCATTGACTAGAGGGTCAGCTGTTTCTGCTGAAGTAATCTGTAGGAAAAATAAAAAATGATAATTTTGAAACTGACTTGTCTGACAATAACAATATTTTCTTAAAAAAAAATTGGTTACAAAATTTCGATTGGCATACAACATGATTACTTGAAAATCATCATGCTTAAGTCGAAATTTAAAATGAAATCAGTTATACTACTTAATCCTAAAATGTAAAAATGGAATATATAGCACAAAAAATTAACAGAAAGGAAAAGTGAATAAACTCAAAAACTAAATGATTTATTATTTAAATGGTTTAGTATTAAATGAATTTTATTTAATTAATTTTATTAGAACTTTAAAAATAGCAAAAATTTATATGTTAATCAATTGAAAAATCAAGGGTATCTCCCTGTAAGTTATCATTAAATAAATTTAAAATTATAAAATAAAAATATTCTTTAAAAAAAAAAAAAAAAACATTGCCAGACTTCAACTAGCAGAAGAAATACAAGCATGAGATAATTATTATAAGGGTGAAAAAAAATTTTTTATTTTTCCCCAAATGTCCCATGATACATTTGAGTGGGGAGATTGAAAACCACAGAAAATGTAAGGTTGGGAAAGGATAGAATTGGCAAAGGCCAAAATTGCCATAAAAATGGGGAACCCAGTATCTTAGTTCTCCCAAATATTTAGTAATACTTTTACAATCTTTTAATTACCATTTCCTCTACCTATTGGTGATAACTATTACAATAAATTCTTTTTCAATGTTTAATACTTTTCAAATTCTGTCATGTATGTAAAGTTGAAAACACAACAAGTAAATTTTCTTTAAACATAAATTAATTTCATCAATATACAGTTAAAAAAAAACTCGCACATTTATTAGCAGAAAATATTTAATAACTGCAAAATTTATTTTTTAACGAATGATTCTTGCCACTGCATGCTTATCCTCGTCTAACTTCTTATATGGCCACAATTTATTAGTTGTATATACCAAAAAAATTGAAGATGTTCAGATAAGACAGTTTAATAATTTCATATTAAATGTTTAAGCATCAAATTCTATTACACCTAGAACTGCAATCATGTTAAAAAAATAAGACATTAAACTTTATTTCTTAAAATTAAAGAGATTTCAGTGATAAACAAAAAACATTGTATTAAAAGTTCCACTCACAATGACAGAATCTATAACATCAACAAGCCCTATACTACTAACTGCACAGTTAGCAATTGATTCTTTTCATTGCCACATGCCATTGGCAAATTTATTTTGGGAACAAATTTATAACAGAAAAACTTTTTGTTTGTTTACTTCAGGCAGGAAAATGCTAAAGTTATTAAGAGCAATTAATGGCTGGCATAAATTATCATCAAAATTTTATATTAGCTTGCACAATATAAGCTATAAACTTGTATTTGCTACCGTATAATTATGCGACATACATAATTATTTTAATAACCATTTCATTAACAAATTGATCAGTAAAATAATACATTTTATTAGACAATTTTGTTTCCATTTTATTTCTAATTTTTTTTTTAAATTATATATTGACTTTTAAAAATACAAAGACAACTAAAGTGGCCTCTTAATGTGTTCAATATGAAGGGCTTTTATTGAAGATGCAATTCAATTATTTTCTTCTTTAGAAATCGTAGTGCTTATAAAATATGAGGGTTCCACCTTTATTTGTTGAACACAGGGCCAAGTCAATTAATGTGATGGAAAATACACAATAGTAAAGCATGTTTTCAAACAGTTGAAAATATTTTTTAAAAACAGCTACAATTTGGGAAAAAAAAAACCTGCTATAAGTTATCCTTCTATGATATACCTCTTGAGATGTTTGACAAGGTGATTTTGCATTCAACTTGGCTATATCTACAATTTCCCCTCACTCTACCTCAATTTCCAAAAGATTGATGCATTTCTATAACATAGAACTGCCCTATATTATACCCCTGCTTTTACCTCAGACTTTTTTTCTTACTTCAAGCATTTTCTACCTTTAATTAGTGCTTAATGTAGAATTAATATCAATTCATTTTTCTAAGAAGTTAATTAATTCAACCAATTCGCCACAATAAAATTCGTGCCAGTTTCTTATTTAAGGTGGCCTCTATACCATAAATAAATTTCAAAACAACTCATTAATATAAAAATTATATGCAATTATACTTAAGTCTCTTCTTTTATTTTCGTTTTTATTCAAAACTCCCATTAAAAGACATTAATTAGCAGCTATCAAATGCTTAAGAAATAGATAATCATTTATACGATATCCACATGCATCCCTTATCGAAATAAAAATACCTTTAATGACCAAAATACTAAGCAATATTTCGCATTACATAAAATTTCCCATTTTTCTTGCGAATCATGTTGAATTTAGGCTTACCGGCATTTTATATTTAAAAATAATAGTTCTTACGTAATATAAATAAGTTTTTGAAAAAATAAAACTAAAAAGGTTAAATAAAACTTTACCTCCATTTGGTCAGCCATTTTTGAGATTTCTTATTTAAAAACTAAATGCGAACCGTGTATGTCAATTTTTAAAATTACTAGACATGCACACAAAAGACTGAAAAGAAAAAAAATTTGCAACAGTCACAGTCAAAAATGCAGCCTCATGACTTTTGGCGCCAAGACGAAAAATTAGTAATAGATAAATTTGAATAATTAATTTATTTATAAAGATTAGTCCCACCAAATTATTTATATGAATAATAAATAAATCACATTTTATGGTGAACAGCAGCATTCATTAATCAGTAACAATTACATGTACTACAAAAAGTAAGACAAAGAGAAATAATTGCATTTATTTTCATCATTGTTAAATAAAGATGTCGAGTGCATGAACGCCATCTACTCAATGGTACGTGAAGGCAGTAGGAAAGAAAAGTCATGATAAATAGATAATAGTAATCGTATGATGAGAGAAAAAAAAAGAAGAAAGTAAGAAAAATGTAAATCATCGGTATGGAAACGTAACAAGAAATTTATGATCAGTAAATATGCGTTGAAGTAACATATCTCATTGTTGAATAAAGATGTCGAGTGCCTGAACGCGAAGCGTTCATCTACTCAATGGTATGTGAAGGCAGTAGGAAAGAAAAGTCATGATAAATAGATAATAGTAATCGTATGATGAGAGAAAAAAAAGAAGAAAGTAAGAAAAAGGTAAATCATCGGTATGGAAACGTAACAAGAAATTTATGATCAGTAAATATGCGTTAAAGTAAAATATCTAAAAAGCGATAAGTGAGCAGGAAATTATGGTGGTTTGAGGCTTCGATTCCATTTAGAAGTAGAGAAAGGATACTTGTATTTTCCATTCAATTGCGTAAATATAGTTTGTGCCTTGATGAGATGATTTTCGTGAGTAGCAATGGTATTGAAGAAATTTCTAGAAAGTTTAGTAATATAGTTGTCAATAGAGTCAATTTTTAAATCTTGATGAATTGTAGAGTTGCGGACAAACCAAGGTGCTCCAGTGATGATACGAAGAAGTTTGTTTTGAATAATTTGTACAGATTTCTTGTTAGATTGTGCAGCTAGACCCCAGATTGGGGCAGCATAGGTAAGGATAGGCCTGAGAACTTGTTTGTAGAGAAGAAGTTTGTTTGACAAAGTTAATTTAGAAAATTTATTAATGAGTGGTAGAGTGAGATAAAAATTTTTTCCAACATTTTTCTTTGATTTTTTGAATATGAGCTCGAAACGTAAGTTTATTGTCTATAATTAAGCCGAGATATTTAATATTAGTCGCCCATTCAATTTCCTGTTCAAAAAGGGAGAGATTGATATATGGTTGTCTGGCGTGTCCTTTTCGGAAAATGATAGCTTGAGATTTAGAGACATTAATTGCGATGTGCCATTTAGTTAGCCAATCCTCTAGGATATTCAGAAAATTTTGAAGAGTATTGATGACATAAAGAATAGAAGCACCTTGGGCAAGAGCAGCAGAATCGTCAGCAAATAGGCAAGTGGAAATGTTAGTGCACTGAGGAAAGTCATAGGTAAAGATATTGTAGAGAATAGGACTTAGCACGCTTCCTTGAGGTATACCAGCACAAATACGACCGATTTTGGAGAATTCATTATGAAGTCGAACTTGAAAGGTTCTATTTTTAAGATAATTTGTAATGATAAGTGTGATTCAAGTTGGAAATTGAAGTTTGATCATTTTGTAGATCAGTCCATTGTGCCACAGTCGATCGAAAGCTTTTTACATCTAGAAAGACACCTCCTGTAAAAAATTTATAGTTATATCCTTTAGTGATGATATTGGTGACACGCAGAAGTTGATGACAAGTTGAGTGATGTTGACGGAATCCAAATTGTTCTGCTGGAATTATGGAATTTTTATCGCAAAAAGAAGTAATATGTCTCACTAAGAGTTTTTCGTAAAGTTTTCCTACACAGCTAAGGAGACTGATGGGCCGATAATTTTGAGGAAATTTCCTATCTTGGCCAGGTTTAGGGAACATGATGATATTTGCTTTTTTTCAGATAGGAGGAAGTAGTGATATTTAGTACAGCTGTTGTAGATTTTTGCAAGATGAGTAGTGGCATTAAGGGGGAGACACATTAAGGCTTTATTTGGAATGTTGTCAGGTCCAAAAGATTTCCGAATGTTGAGATTCTTGATTAAGTTAACTATGTCAGATGGAGAAAAAAAAAATATTGTTATGATAATTTTGATGATCAGCTAGAAAGGAAGTTACTGCATCTTCAACATGCTCAATTTGAGAGTAATCGCAAGGTTCAGTGTTTTCTTGAAAGGAGAGTTCAAGGTTTTCAGCAAAAGAGTTCGCTTTAACAGAAGATGAGAATATAGCATTTATTCTAAAATATCATTCCCCATTATTGTGAATTGATTCATATATTTTGTATAAATTAAATGGATAAATACTAACTCTGTGAAAAACAAAGCACTTACACGAGTATAAATCACAAAGCACCTATTCAAGTCAAGTCTCTATGAAGAATTAACACTTGGGAAAAAGTAAAAAATTATTGGAGTTAATAAAAAAATCCCTATGACAAGAAGGTGGAATAAAATATATTACAGAGATTTTTTTTTTTTTAAATATTTGTCAGTGGTTCATGATATGCAATATAATGTTGTTTTCAAATGAGGAGCACTTAAAGCAGAGCACATTTGTCACTAAAACAGTGCAATGAATGATGAATCTCGTTAGCCACAAATGCATCCTCATCTTACCACCATTCTTGACTCTTCCTTATTATCAACAACAGATGTCAAAATTCCTCCAATTTGTTAGAGGCCTGATGGCTTATTGGCTACCGCTCTGGCCATTGGTACCAAAGGCATCTGGTTCGAATCCTGGCTGTGACATGGATGTTCGGAATCGAAGTTAAACTGTAGGCCCAGGTCTAATTAGTCTAAAGTGTACAACAAATTACCTTTGAGCGACAAACCAAACCTCGAATTTGCATGTAATCTTGGTGAAGGCGCATACTGTATCAGTCTGAACAGGTTATCTGGTTTCAGATAGACTTTTGAGTATTTTCTTTCAATTTATATCAGCAATGGATAAAAGTCGAAAAAAAAATTGTAAAATTTTTGGATCATTTGAGAATTACTTGCTGCCCTTTTGTACATACTCAGCAGTATGAAGCCTCACCAAGTTAAGGGAATGTGTTGTGCATGGCACAAAGGTAGCAAATTTACATTTCTTCACAATTTTTGCTTGCAAATCGAAATATTTTCCTGACATATTGATGTATTGTTTTGTCTATTGCAATTCTCTAAAGGAATATCATTATTTTCTAAAATTGCTGAGACTGTTTCCACTAAATATTCAATTTCGTGCTCTTCAATATGTATAAATTTTAAAAATGGATCCCCGGTCATTTATATATTGAATTATAAATGCCAATTGCTAAACATGAGATCCGGCGTACTATCAATGCTTATCAAAAAATATTTATCTAAAAAGATTTGTTGCAAAATTCAATAGGACCTGTTTTCTTATTAATTCGGTAAACTCATTGCGAATAAACATTAATAAATAAGAAATATGTAATTCCCTGGATTACTAAAAGTACGAATTACTTCAAATTCACTTAATACCTCCATATATTCTAAATAATGCTCATTGTTTTGAGACTCAAAAATTTTACTGTTATCGCGAAATGATAGCCCTCTAGATTCCAAGAATTTTATAACTTACACAATTCTTTTAAGTAATTCATTTTCTGGTCATCTTACATATTGAGATCTGTATCTTCTCTGCCAGTAGTTTTACTTCATGCCAGGTAAGTCATCATAGATTGTCTATGTGATGAATTACTTTGCTCCAAAATAATACAGTTAATGCGTTTCCAATCATTGTATCCGCTGGGTGAGCATGAGTTTATAGTATAAGATCTAAATACAGCATGGAAAAGAAAATGGAGATTTCTTTGAAAGTGAACATAACAATCATTTTCTTTCAACGGTTTCATTTTTTTTTTTTTTTTTATGATAAAATAGTATTTACTTGAAATTCCGCGTAGTCACTTTTACCATTTGTTTCTTTATAAATTCTTGACACTTTGAAAAACTCAAAATTTTTTATTTTGGAAAAATTGCTGTACCTTTGCAATTCCAAAACTCGCTTTTCTTCCGCAAAAATTTTACTAAAATAATTTGAATTGTTTTGTGGAGCTAAAGTAGATTTTGTTGCTACAGTCGTTGACGATGGAATCAACATATCTAACCAGACTTAATCATACAAAATATAATTCAACTTAATAAAAGTAATATATTGCAAAGTAATATATTAATGTAAGTAATATATTGTTCATTTATTGTATTACATATTACTAAGATAATGAAACAATTCGATATAAAACGAAATGATTCGATACATACATTCAATTATTTCATTAGTAAAAATGCTTAGTTACAAAAATGATTCATATTTGAGTCACAAACGGTTCTAATTCGTTACTTTTGGAGCACAATTTTGCTACTTTTTAATCTTCAATTCGGACAACACTAAACAAAATATTCTGTCCCTACATATATAGGGCACTGGCCCCGAAACAACAGCTTTGGTTTTCTAAATTCCCTAGTTTGGAAAATGTGTGTGTATGCTCGTGATTCATCTGTTTAAACATATGTTATTGGTACGTATTCCTTCTGATGAAGCTACTACGAAGTGGAAAGACGTTCATTTGAATTGAAAAATTTCGTCCGCATAATGTAATTAGGCGTGATCTAGGTTTGCCACCTTAACGTGCAAAATATTGGAATGAGCATAAGATCATGTTGTAATAATTTTTAAGCAATTTTGAATTATTGTGCAACTCCTGGGAGAGTGGTTAGAGAAGTAAACTGATCTCTCACGACATCGGACAAGTTTCAAGAACATGTTGCTGCAGTTTTGGGACAGCCAAGCTATTCGATATTTGCATCATAGGTACAAGTGCTATTTTCTTTTATTTCAAATATGTCTAAAGAAATTAAATATGAAAAATACAAAATATTTAAAGAACTATAAAGGCTGCCTATATTTTGCAATTGAGGAAAGTAAAACTATTGTAACTTCTTGGCCTATGCTAGACTTACAAGCTTCAATAAAGGGCCATTTTTAGAATTCATGGGAACATTTTAATTTTTATTTACACGCACACACACACATATATATACATATGTATATACAGAACTCTGGGTTATTATACTATTTACAAAGAAAAGAAAATTAAAATTATAAATTTGATTCATAAGTGTAGTTCACTCAAAGATCGAAGATTTTCAGAGCATTGAATTTCGAATCTAATGCACCCAGTCTGCGGCAGACCTTAATTATCACACGGCGTGCTACACGAAACCACTTTGTAAATAAATGAAATTTCCGGCCTATACAGTCACTTCACAGAAAAAAGGAAAACAACACTTCTTGTCGACTCGTTGCAGAACATTCTTCCTTCTCCAAGAACCTCTCTTTAAGAAATTCCATTCAATTTAGCTTTCCTCTCTTCTCATTGGAATGGACATTTCCTCAGCCTATGGTCTATCACCAATCACGATGCAACAGCTCATGACGTAGTTCATATCCCATTTGTAATTGTTTCGACCTGTGAAGGTGGAACAGACAATCAGTAATTCCATGACACTGATTATTTGCTGTCAGATTAGAACAAGACACTAATTGCATATAGTATAAATAATGAAACTGCTTATCTGCTGTCAATTTTGAGTGATAGGTTATGCACCTGTTAAAGAATATACATTCCTTTTTCCAGGAAATGGAAATGCTACATCTCTTCTCGTGGGAAAATTACTATACTATGTGATAATTTACAAAAGAAATCATAGTAAAGCTCAAAAAAAAAAATTTTTTTTCCAAGACATTTAACAAATATGAAAAAAAACCCCATTAGAAAATAATCAAGATTACTTGAATATAACAAGAAATGTGAATGATTAAAATGTAGTTTAAATCCTGTCAGTAGGATTTGTGACAAACATAATGAACAAAATTTGATGCCTCAAGCTGTTGCATACTCCAAAATTGAAAGAAACTTGATTACTTCCTAAATGCATCAAGAATGTGGATCCAATTGCATTTTCTTCCCATAAATTTTTTTTTTTGATCAATGTGCAATAAAGCTTTTATTTAGGAACATTCATTTCTCCTCAAATATTGATTAGAAGATACATATACATATAAAATACAGATTAAAAATCAGCACTTGAATAGTTTTGTTTTTATCCTGATTAAGTCTACCTACATTTCTGGCCAAACTTGGGTGTTTGGTATTGTTTATTTAAACAATAAATGAAAATTATATGCTTTTAAACAAAAGAGATAAACAACCCTTTTTGACATTTATAATATTTGCAAAATAATACCAAGGAAAAGAAAAAAAAGCTGTAAAATTATTTTTGCTACCATTACATAATTAATGACAGCAAAAACAGAATTTTAGAAAATTAAATCTTGCTTTTATTTTCATATCATCAATATTTTTTTTTTAATATCATTTGAAAATTTAAAGCAAAAGATTACATATATATGCCTTCAAGATTTAAGTTAATTAAAAATAAAGCAATTTTTTCTATTAAATTGTTCTTATTAGATGAAATATAGCAAATATATAAATAACTGACCCAGAGTTCAATTTACTACATAACATCATATTCATGCTTAAAATAAGTTTTTAATATACCTATTTTAGAATTCAACATCAATTCCCTCATAGATAACTTTATATGTAAAAATGATGGTATAACAATAAAATAACATTCAATAGAGCTTCAAAAATAAATTTTGATTATTTTTGATTGATTTAGTAAATCCTAAAATAAGAGCTATGACTGAAATTTATTTAACAGCGTTTATTAAATCCTTTGCAAATTCATTATTTTTATTACCTTCAATTTCTTTTCATACACAACTCGGAGTAAATTATTGCAGATCAAACTCTAATTATACACATATATATAATATCAATTTGCCTTTTTATCATAAACAAATTCTCTCGTTTAATATATTTTTTTAGCAATTTTAAATAAAAACCTGATAGTTGATGTATGCATTATTTTGACAATTCTTTTTTTTTTTTTATACAGTAACCTATTTAATCAAGCATCACATTTGTGCCAGATTATCGAGTACCAATATAGTTTTAAGGAATAGTTTCAAGATAGAGCACTCTAGATAAAAATGCACAGTTATAATATTGTGCAAATGCGATATGTAACCCCCTAGAAAATAAGAAGCATTGTATTTAAACTAAAACCAACAGTAACACTAAACACTAGGAGAAAATACAAGCAGTATTGTGTCATCATCTGGTGGATCAAACACCCAAATCCATATGAAAACAAAGGCTCGATCAGTGTCGGATTATAGAGTGTGCCTAACTGTTGAGTGTCAGATGAAAGAGAAATTACTGTAGTTGAATTATTTAATTTAATTAATTTGAATTTATAGCACCTAACATCATGTCAAATTTTAGTTTTTAAAATGTTTTTTAACATAATAAAATTACGGATTTTGTTGAAATATTGGGTTTTATAAAAATGAAGAACACAAAAAAACATTTTACTTATTTAATACTTCATAAATGCAATAAAAATACATCATTCACACATATACATACATACAGAAACATATATACTATTAAACTTTTATGATGAAAAACTGTATGTAAAATATATATTAAATATACAAGCAACATATAAATTTCTTTTTTGGATAAAATGTACATTTGGAACACAGTCAGCTCAAGTATACATATTTTAGACAGGTTTTTTTTTTTTTTCAAATTTAATATAACAATTATTTGTGCCCTGATAAAATTTTTGTATTTTTATTTTAAAAAATAAAAAGAGAAAAAAAATATTTATTTAAAAGTAACTAAAGAGGAAGCAACAACTAAAGTTACAGAAAATTAGAATATTAAAATCTAACAAATGTAATGCTAAATGCATACATTAATGTATACATAATTTAAACAATTAGAAATTAATGTATATTATGGATATTTTTTCAACATATAAAAAATATATAAATAAATAAGCCAAAAATGATGGAAAATTCAAACAGTAAAACTTGATTGTAATAAAATGTTTATTACGAGAAATATGAATAAAATTTTATTTTTGACGTAGGTTAAATTAGAAATTTGAATGATCTGTAATAATCAAAGTGAAAAAAAAAGTGTAATATCTATTATAAAGTTTAAAATCTACAGTTACAGATAACTCAATATGATTTTTTCAGTAATAAAAATTCATAGATTAATTAAATCAATTAATTGTTATTTATTGGAAAACAGTAAAAATAGCCAGGAATATGGATACATTTTAGAGAAACAGTAATAATAGCAATAATAATAATTTTTTTTCAAAGCATTATTTAAAATACTTTTTAAGCCTAGTATCTTTTAAAAATAAAACAAACTAAAATTAAGTTTAAAACCTTTTTATACAATTCTTTTATAATACAGGTACTTACTTTGTGCAATATTTATACTTAAATTGCCATTACATTATGGTAATAGTTATCCTTTAATATTAAGTCTTCATCAACTAAAACAAGAGACAAAAACAAAGAAAAATTGATTCAAGATTTGATCCTCAAAGATTTGATATTTCAAATTTATAAATTTAAAATGCCTTTCAAGTAAATTAACTAAGAAAAAGAATGTTAATATATATTTCAAGCATTAAGATTTAAAGTATAAATTGTACTCCTAGAAAACTTTCTCAAGAAAATGAAAACAAAAAACTGGAGAGAAAAAGTAATAATTATAAAAAGGAGAGAAACTTAAAATGTTAGTGATCACCTTCTAACATTTTTTTTATAAAAATAAAACCCTAATATACAGAATAAAAATATATAATTTTATAAATTTTTATCAATAAGTGACAAAAGAGAAAAATATTACTAATCTTCAAAATCTCATTTAAGAAATGTCAAGATTACACATAAACTATTTTATTCTGTAAATTATAGCAAATTAATGAGAGATTTAAAGAATGACATAATAAAAATTTTAAATTAAACAACATTATGCACTAAAGAAAACATTATTTGAGTGTAATATAGTTCAATTTTATTAAAAAATCCTAACAATATATATGAACTTAAGTTAGAAAAGTATTATATACACAAAAACCACAATGATTTTTTTTTTTTTTGTAAACATTAATAGTTTACAGGAAAATATGTATGGCACTATAATTATAATTAACCATTAAACAAGTGAAAAAAATTTAAAAGGCAAATTATCACAAACAATTTCATTGATGATGTTAAAAGAAATTTCAAAATTATTTGAACCAATACTTATTAAAAATTAACTACCTTATCAAATTTTTAATTATTAGTTATTTTAAATATTCATATATTATTAATACCATTTTGCATATGTAAAAATAACCTGATTTTTAAAATATGATTTGAGTAGCAGTAGGAGATTTTTTATTATATATATAGCTGATAAATTTAATTTTTTAAGAAACTAATTCCATTTTTAATATTTAAATTTTATTAATTAAAAATTTTTGATTATAAAATAAATGGCAACACAAATCGCCAAAAATTCATATTTTTATTTACAAACAACACACAAAAACTTTCACATAATTTCTGATTAATTTATTTTATGATGAAAATAAATGTTGTTCTTTTGAAGTTATAAAAACATCAATGAGTCTTCTAAAAATTTCTTTATGAAAAATATATAATATAAAAAAGTCGGAAAATTTATTTGCTTTATATGAAATATTTATCAATCTTAATTGACAATGTTAAAAATTTACAAATCAACAATTAAATATACTTGAATACTGTCAAGTACTTTATAAAATAAAAATAATACCAATAAACAAATTTTTATATACATGAGATATTTTGAAAATATATCTTTCATTTGGATAAAACTTGACAAAATTCAACATTTTAATTAACAGAATAAAAATTCCCACCTAGTAATCATTTATTGAAAGAATATAAATCCCTAGATTTTAAAACAATAAACTAATTAAAAATAAATTTTTAAATTGTACATTTAGAAATTTTAAATATTATTAAACAATAGCTTTATTATTTATACTTTTAAATTTATAGGCTGTGATATTTTGTGATAAACAACATGTTTTGTCTCCAATATATTAATATGAAAATAAAACTTATATTTACCATTCTCAACAAATTTTTTATATTATATGAGGGCATTTCAAAATCACATAGACTGACAAACTAGTAACTTCAAACGTTTTTACAAAAATTCAAAGTTTCGTGATAAACCATCACAAAACAAGTAAATAAATTTTTACTAGCATAATCAATCATATATATTTTTTCATTTACTACTAAGAACAAAAATGGCTTTGTCTATGTACATATTTCTAAATAAGCTATACAATAGCAAGACTAAAAAAAAAAAAGTATTTTTTTTTATCACATTTGAAAATAGAAAAAAACATTAATGAGTATGAAAGTACAAAACTGAGAAAGGTTTGTAAAAAAAAAAAAAAAAATCATATAAAATAGAACATAAATTATCTAAAACACATAAATATACTTTGATGAACAAATAAAACAAAAAACACCAGTGCAACACTGTACAGTGATTATATTAATCAGATATGTTTGTAATGAAGCTTGTAGGAAATGAGAGTAGCTTGGTGAATGATATTGCTATGCACTAATTAAAGTAGAGAACTGAATGATGGCACACAATGCAGCATAGCAAATTTGAGCCTTCATCCACATTTCATAACATATGACGACAAATAGTTTTTTGCATAGATAGAAACATCTTAGATTATGTTAAGCGTAAGTGTTTGTCAAAGAAAGTCAATATTCATCAATCATAGGCACAATAAGGTGCATAAAAAAAGCTTCTTGGATCACTATTAAAAAAAGCAAGGATCTTAAAAAAATTTGATTTTTGCATAAGATATTAAATTTATCTTCATTGCAAACATGCCTGTATTTTTTCAATCCATTCTTGCGCTGCAACACTGTCAGCTGCCATGAAATTGTAAGTTCTTCGTATTGTTCGCAACTATAATAGAAAAGAAAATCAAGCTATTTTTATTACAAAACAGAATATATTTGAAATTAAATATAACTAAATTATACAGTAAAATTATAAGAATTGAATTAAATAAAAGTATTGTAAAAAATACTAAAAATTTAATTATTAAATTTAAATACATACAAATGATAGTAGCCCTCTTTAAGTACAAGTATTGCTATAAAAATGCTTAACTTACATCAAAAATGCTTTTTCATCCGCCTTTTTAGGAGCACCTTGAACAGACATAGCAGGATTGACTGATATTACCTCTGCTAAATCAATAAGTCCTTTACTATGAGAATCTTCCATTGCATCATAATATCTCAACTGGAAAATAAAAAAGAATGTAAAATGGCCTTAAAATATAAATTACCCCCTTTTTTAAATCTGTAACAAATTTTTTATATAAAAATAAAGAATATTAAACCCTACTTTTTGCATTTTACATTCAAGTACTTTAACATTTTCAGTTTAAAGACAAATTTCCTTAAACTAATTATTATTTTTAAAAAACTCTCGCCCTATTTCAAGTCAAATTAAGACAACGGTATTGACTATGCAAATTATCAAATGCTTCACAGAAACACAAATTGCATAACAAAACTACAATAACATTCACAATATAAAAATCTTGAAAGTGCTAAACATTCAAAACCCATTGAAAAAAATTTTCTGCCCAAGATCCAAAGTATGTACAACTACAGCAGCAAAATTGAAAATCATTACACAAATACAATATAAATGATGAATGGCTAGAACTGCATTTGTAGATCGAAACAATAAATATTTATACTATGTGTATAATGACAGAATAAAGCCTGTTCTTCAGGAAATCTGTAAAGCCAAAAGAAATTAATTATAACATCCTGAGGATAGCTTTATCAAAGAACATGTACCTCAGGATATTATAAAATTATACTGTTTTTGTTTGCTAGATGACTGGATTCTCGTCAAAACACAACTAGTGATGTATTACGATAACATGGAGAAGACAGAATACCCATCAGTTTGAATTGGTATCATTATATAAAATTTATCAATGTGACACAAATTTTATACTTGAATGAAAAGGAAGATAGAATGCAGTAGAAAGTGTATAAGAACTCTATTTTTCTCATAACTGAAAATTAGAACAATTATAATTTATATAATCAACGTTAGCAAAAATACAGGAAATTTTTTTTTAACATGTATAATATATTTAATTTATAAAAAATAAAATTCAACTAAAAAAGCAATGAGCTATATATATATATCCAACATGTACAATTCAAACTTATTTAAAGTCAAAGTCTATAAAAATTAATTTAAATATATTTTGTATAAAGTTTAACCATAGAATTACCTGATGCTTTATTGAATCAAGAACAAACCACCGCTGTTTCCAACCTTTCAACAAAGCTCCTTTTGTAGAGATATCCTTCATGTGTCCTGTTTTCAGCAACATTAGAAGAAAATTGATCATAGTACTGGCTACTTGATTGCAATGCAGTAACACCTAAAGAAATAAATTAAAATTCATAGAAAAAAATTAGTTTTGTTTTCAAATATTGAAAATTTTTTTTTTTTTAAATAAACCTATCTCTTATATAAAAAGTTAATTTTAAGTAACTAAGAATAAATATATTTTCAATTAGTTTCTTTATTAATTATTAACACAATGTTGTTGGCTGTTTTATAGTATGATAAATATTATAAATGCAATGAACTGTGAAATTTTTACAGCAATATTATCCTCCTTTTCCCCTCACCTGCCTATGTGTTATGTTTTTTTTTCCAGATTAGTGTACATATTTGCAACTTAGTTATGTAGCACACTAATTTTGTTCATTAAAAATAAGAAACAAGAACAAATAAGTTCTCTTGTAACATATTTATTTATTGGATAGTTTTTTTTCTCTTACAATTTTCTTTTGATATTATATTCAGAAGATATGATATTTTGATATTCAGCTATGAATTGTAAAATTATTCTTTTCTGCATAAATTTTAAACTAAAGCTAAAAAATTATTATTAACAAAATTTAGGGAAATAAGCTATTAAATATAAATCGAAATACACAAACACAATTCATAAAAATAAGTCTGTAATACAAATGAGCTTACTTGATGTTACTGATGAGCTTTCTGCACTATTTTTAGAAACTGTGGCAGATACAGCACCTGAATCACTAACAGATTTATATTTTGTGCAATTCTTTGGTACCTGTTCTAAGCATTTTTCATGGCAGTTATAGCCACAATCTATGCATCTCATTCCTGTAAACAACAAACATATATTTTATAATTAAATATTTGATAACATAGAACTTAAAATTAAAAAATAATAATAAATAATCATTCATATTGAAAATTTTGCAAAGAAAATAATTTGTAACTGAAAGCAAATTTATTATATTATAAACAATTTTTGGCAATCTGCAGTTTTTTTAAGAATAATTTGTCAAAATCTAAAAATTTAATGATACATAGTACAAAATTTTATAACAGGAAAATAAAGTCCTTTAAATATTCAATAAATACCTAAATTATTAATAATAATTATTTACCTGTTTTTACTAGGCCCCAAAGTACATGTGAACAATAATCACAATAAGTAGGTGTTGTATAATTATATTTTTCAAATCTATGAGGATGAGAATAAACTTGTGGTTGAGTTGCCTCCCCAACCATTTTACCTCGTACTAAAATTTCTATAGTGGATCGTTTATGAATGGATCTTCCATGAGACCTAACCATTTGTGTTGTAAATGAAGACTGTCTCTGTAATAAAAAATATATATATAAATAATACAATGAGATTTTAGAAAATTATCATAATCAAAAAAAATTTAATTTCTTAAATTTAATAAATATAATTTTATATTTTAGTTTACAACTTAAATAAATAATATTGTTTTCTGAATGTTTAAACACAGTGATATTATAACTGACTTCATGAAGACAGACAATTCCAAAAGGCAATTATCAGAATTAGCAGTGTGTTTAATTAATAAATAAGTATCTAAAACTCACGGTGTGGATATAATAAAACTTTACACTAAAAAATTAAAAGATATTCTTATTTTATTTAGTTCCTTACAATTTTTATCAAGCAATTTGCTAAAAAAAATTGTGAAAGCTTGAAAGAGCATATATCTTTAAAATGAATTTTTTCTAAAAATTCATTTTTAATAGTCTTTTAGCAAATAGCTAACAATTAGATTTCGATAAAAATATAAACTTCAAATAGATTATTTACTTTTGAATATCACAATTAAAATTAAATATCATGACTTATACTAATGCATTGGTGATTTAGTGATAGAATCCATTTAGTCATATTTGTTATTACTATTTGTTGAATATGAATTCAACAATAGAATTCAAAGTGGAATTTTTCTATATAGATGACAGATATATTTGATTCCATGTTTTCATTGTTAATCTTAAAATTGTAAAATAATAAAGTTATGTATATCTTTCAGGTAAGTCCTTTATGTAATATATGAACAATATAATTTATAATTCTATTCAAAACAAAATTCTAAATTGCTATTATATACATACTGTTAATGAATCAGTTCCAGGTATTTCCATTTTTTCCCATAACATTAACCACTTTTGAGGTAAGAGGCCCAATTCAGTTTCTGAATTATGTATTGTCTAGAAAATTGAAAGAGCTTAAAATAAACAAGAATTAAATAATTTATATCACTAATTTAAAAGTAGGAGAAATTTCTTTTATGCAATTCTGTGTTTATAATTAACATTATTAAATCCAATTTTCATTGTCCATTAAATTTTTAAAATATGAATTTTGCATTAACAATTCATTTTTAATGTAATGAATCGCTATCTTAGCAAGAGGCTTTCTTACAGAGAGATACAGTGTTGGTCAAAATTTCTGCCTCACCTATTGATTTGCACTTTTTTACAGCATATTTTATTATTTAGGATTTTTTAGTGATTATTGTTTTCTTTTTCAGTAATACCATCATGCATAATTTTATTTTACCACTCCAAATTGGTCCACTGGTTACATCAATGACTTTAAAAATTATAGTTTTAAAACTACTGATAGGAAGAATAATACTTTCTATACTTTGTTTAATTGACCAATTAGATGTTGATAGTATCAGTAAATATTACAGAAGTATATAATTTATGATGAACTCTTGTTCAAATTTTAGAAAAGAAAATCATATTGAAGTAATGTAGAATATAAAACAAGTTAAAAGGAACATGTGAAATAAATGGCAGACCAAATAGAGAACAAAGTAACATAATGTAGGATAATGTTTTATAATGCATTAGCCAGGTTTTGAAGTAAATAAGCACTTAATATAAGCAATAAGTCAGTTTCCCTCAACTAAGCCAAGTATTCTATTAAAGTAATGATTTGGAGCTGAACTTAAGTGTAGAACACCTACACAATGTCAATGACATGATGAATTCTGAACAATACATAGAAATACTTGAAACTTCAGCAAAAGAAATGCTTCCTTTGTGAACTTTTGAGATTTCATATTCAACCTTTTGCATAAGTTGTGAAAAAGGCCAGGAATAAACCAAGAGCTTATTAAAGACAACTAATTTTACAAAAAGACATTGATAAATTTTTTGATGTTTTGAAATCACGTTTCTCAATTAATAATAGTCAAAAAAAATTTTTAGTAGAAACTAAAAACATAAAATATTATCATGATGCCAAGTATAACTATTTGTCAATAATTACAGATTACATATTTAAAAAAAAACTTTTTTTCCTCATACATGTGTAATAAAATTATTTTATTTTACAATGGACCTTATTGAAACTTAGCATCTTTGCATTATATTTCTATAGCAAAACTTTAAATTATATAAATAAATCATTAATAGTTTAATCTGTTAATTAATTATTTATTCCATTATTTAACCATAAAACATTAATGATTTATGCAAATAAACCATTTTCTTCAAATACAGAAATATTATTACTACTTAAATACAATAAAAGGAGTAATTTAAAATGTAACTGTATTCTGCAATAATTAACAGAAACAAAGAATGAATGTCAGATATATAGAATTTAAATTACATAAATTTAATAATTTCACACATAACATGATTTCCTCACATTAAAACTGTCCGAATTTAATGTACAGGATTATATCTATATGATATTAAATGATTACCTCTAATATTTGAGTGAAAAAGTCAGATTGTACAGTCAGAATGCTGTCATAACAGGTGTTTATAATTCTGCGGGAACTTAAATTAGAGCTTCCATCAGCAGCTTCCGATTCTTCTTCTCTTTGTCTTTCCATAGCTACTAATTCAAGATCGTATGAAGGCCCATGAGCAAGTTCTTCTTCAAAATAATAATCCCAAATTGCTAAATTTGAAATATTAGAGTACGGCCTTAACACCTGTAAATTAAAGAACATGAAATTAAAGGGATTTACAGATAAAAAGATTTATATGAAAAAAATTCTTCTTTAAATAAACTTTTTTTCTATACATCCTTTAAAAATTAAAATAAATAATTTAATTACTTCAGAGAAAAATTCATACAAAAATCAAGTATTGACATTTAGTAGAACAAAAAAAAAAAAAAAAAGATTTTATAAAAATAGAGAAAATTAATTCAAACTTACACCATCTTCACTAGTTGGCCTATACCAGAAGTTATAGAAGATTGGAGAACGCGCCCACAATTTATCCACATAATCCCAAAATGATGGGCCATTTATGGATGAATTGTTCAAAGAGTTAGTTTTCAGTGAAAATCCAGTTTCTTCATCAGAACCTCCATCTAATCCTCGGTACCTAGTACATCTGTCTTCCAGCAACCAACCAACCTCAGCTCGCTCACATTCACTGTCCAGCAGAAATGTTCGAAAAACGGCAGGATACATAATGATAAGCCAAGAACTTTAAGTAATATTGGTTGAACTCAAAAGACAAAGGAAATTGTTTATGTATCTAAAATCAGAAACAAATTGCAAAATATAAATATAAATATTTAAAAGAGAAAAAGCTTACTTTAGAAATACTTGACTTCATTATAATCAATAATAAAATATCCCACTTGAGATTTAACATTATATTATTATCATTTAGGATTATCATTATTTCAATAATTGTTTTTATCAAGGTATATTTATTAAAAACTTAATTTATTTTATCGCAACACTAAAATTACTAAAATAAAAATTTTAAGTTTAAGAACGATTAAAATGCAATTAAAAAAAAAAAAAAAGAAATCCAACTGTACTGAATAATGCAAATTTATACCTGATGGACAGCATCTAAGAATTGTAAAAATATAGGGGCAAAACCACTAGCTAAAGTGGCAGCTGTATGGTTACTGCGATGAGTAAACCTATGGCCGAAAGCTAGCCATTCTTTTTCAATCAATGTTCTAAAACCTTCAAATGTTCTATAATATGGATCTAAACATAATTCAGCAAGAGAAGTGACCTATAAATGAAAGAATTACTGATTGAAAATTAATTAAGCAACAATAGAATTCTGAATAAGAAAAATTTATAAAAAAAGTTTGACATAAAAATTTAAGAAAATTTGTTTTCTTTATGATATTAAACATTTTATGGCTCACAAAAGAAATACAACTACTTTAAAAATAAATGTTCACCTGTGTTGTTACATCCCAACCATCCTCTAAACAAATCATTACAGATGAACCCTGAACATCCATCAGATCCACAATGGCACCGGATAACTGAAGAATGCCTTGAAGCTAATGAAACAGAAATAATTAGGAATATATACATATATATAAATTTAAAATTCTAAATTCTAGTATAGTCAAAATATTAACTTGATTTAGCCATTCAGAATTTTCCACTGCTCGTAAAAAATGTCTGATCTGGATCAGTAATAGGTGCACTGGGTACACAAGCTCTTAGAAGTTTCTTAAAACTGGCTTTCACATGTCTAACTTCAGGAAATTCCACTGGTATAAAATCGCAGTTTGGAAATGACTCTGCTTTGATACCCTATAGAGAAATAAAATCTAATCAGTGAAATTACTTTTTTTTTTAAGTCAAAGTATTTGAATAGCAGAAAAACAAGTTTTTATTTATTTCAAATTTAAATACAAGCATTTCAGTAATTATACATAAATGACGTAGGTAGTATCCAAAAACAATAAGTATAAATCCAAAAGTTGTAATTTAGCAACACTACTTGAAAACAAATAATAAGCAGTATAATATGTTTAAATTTGTTATGATTCTCACAAAAACTTCCATTAAATTTACATCAAATTTATAACACAATTGCAACTGATTATTTTAAGTTTAAATTAAAAAAAAGAATTTTGTGCTTCTTGATGGAATTTTTATCTACAATATACTAAGCACAAAAAAGAACAATGCTGAAAAAAATTACCTTTATCAGAGCCTTTTCCCCAAATACATAAAGAGCTACTCTATGTAATGTATGTGTTGTAGCATCCAAGATATCAGGTATATCAGATAATCTAGTTCCAGTTCGTAAGCTGAATTCAGAGCCTAAACTTGTAGTAGAACCTTGCCTCCTTTCTTTTAAACTACCCCATCTAAGGTCTGAGAAATTTGAAGTTCCCCTATTCATTCGAAAATCCATTTTATTTGAACTAACACCTGCAAGACATCACAAAAAAGTTAAAAAATATACTTTAAAACCACACAGAAACACATGAATGGGAGGGGGGGAAAGGAATTTCAAGCAAATAATTAAGAATACAGATCAAAGTCAAGCCAAAAAGTTACATTATAGGAATATAGCAAATTAGCTTTAATTTCTAACTGCCACTGATTATTGGCAATAGAATATAATTAGAAATGTAAAGTTGAGGTATACTATAAAAATTAAAACCAATTTAAATGTCTAACTTATTAAATTTACTATTTTTCCATCCAAGATTTTGAAACTTTATTTTAATATCTTACTTAAGTTATCAATTATAGGTCAGAAGAAACACCAAATCTTTAAATACCAATTTTTTATTTATTTATTATTTTTTTCAGTTAAAACTTAACTCTTTATAAAAAATTAACTTACGTCGGCCTCCTTTTCCACCAGATGACCTAAGACTATTAACAGCTTTTTGTAAAGGATTGCTTCTACGAGCTACTTCAGGAGTTAGTGTAGGGAAATTATCTAAACCGCCAACTCCCATAACTAATGATGTAATACTGAGTGTAGAGTCATGCATATCATTTGCGCAACTTGCTCTCATTGTTGAAGCTGGCGTAGAACTTACAATGGCAGTCATAAATTTTTCTTGTTCTAAATGTACTGAAGTCTCACTGGAAGCACCTGGAAATATTAGAAATATACATACATTGCTATGCAATTATACATGTAATTTTTTTTTCAGACCACTTTTGAATGTATTTCTAAAGTCACACAATTAACTTAATCATAGGATACTAAATTTTGAATTTCAGTAACTCTGTATTCGATTATCCATTAAATCTTATTTATTCGTACTGTATATCCAATGTTTTTTTTAAATTTCAAATTCAAGTTGTAGAATAAAATGCTGAAAAAGAATTAATAAAAAAAAAAAGTTGAGATAAGCAATAAAAATAATTTACTTGTTGAAGAAGGATGACTTTTTAACATGCCAATAACACCTTTGCCATGGAAGCAACTAGCACGCAGCAACAATGATTTGGTTCGAGGATGTCGCCAAGTTATCACAGGAAATCTTAATAATATAATAACAACAAATCAGTTATTCATATCATTTTGAAATTTTAATTTCAATTGCTAAGATTTCAAAAATTAAATTATTAAAACTGAAAAAGTTTTTTCAATAAGACTTTTAAAATAAAATGAATAATAAATGAGCTATGAATTAAATGAAGTACACATTGAGATTCAAGATGTACAGAATTGATTACTCTATAGTTTCACTTGTTGTTTTTTTGTAAATAGTAAATGAAATGTTATTGCGTATGGATATTCCCCAATTCTAAATAAGTTTGTTTTAATGTGGTAATTTAGAGTTAAACTATGTATAATAATTTATACTAGGCATTTTAATCAAATTGATATGCTTCAATATTTATATACATTTACAAACAATCTAAATGTAGTTAAAAAAAAGAATAATACAAATAATTAACATTGAAAACTTTACCTCCCATGTCTGTGACATCGACAAATTTTCCTTATACTTTCATCATTAATGGTCTGAGGAACAACTAATAGTGCAGGATAGCTATAAAAAATAACATTATGAACACAGTTAGTAAAAATGAAAAGAAACATAAAAGAAATTACAATAAGATTTATTTAAAGTATTTTTATGGGATTAATTTACTTTCAATAAATCTCCCAATTTGTAGAATATATAATACAAATTACATAATCAGTAAGATTGTAAAAAGTAAAGGGTACTGATATATATATATTTTATAATTATTATACCTATGAAATAATTTTATAACTTTTTTTATTTTAATTTCTTAAAAACACTATTAAAAAATATTTATTATAAAAATATAACCAAAAGCAGTTAGTTTATTAAAAAAGGAAATTAGTTAGGGTCGAATATCATTTAAAACATAATGAATCTTTCTATACAACATGAAATACAAAATTTCTTTGTGTTGAATGTTTGCATTTCTTACTTTAAAAAAAAAAAAAAAAGCTAATTCTGAGAGGGTCATGTATATTGTTTATCATATAGTAAATATTATTTTGTCAAATTCTTTATTGGCCACATAGCAAAAATCACAAAAACACCAACAAACCAATAAATTAAATAAGAATTATAATTTTTCATTACAAAATTGCACTTTATAACCAAATATTTTTAGAACACAAGCCAAAAACAACCAATTTAGATGTTAAATAACATATATTTTGTTTATTCATAATTTTAAAACTACAACGAAAATCTAATATATTTTTCTTTGAATTGATTATATCTGTAATTGATGCATAATCAAAAATTAAGATTCTAGGTATTGTTTGTTTTTTTTAGTTTTTACACATATTTTACTTTACTTAATTAATTATTTTACATGTCATTTAATTGAAATTTTATAAGGTGGAGGGTGCATAGTTCAATGGCCTAGTAGCCAACAGACTGCCATTTGAAAAGAAAAAATTCACATTTGAATTAGGTATATCATATTTTTTCATATTAGCATCATTTACATATTTTTGATTTTCTATTTTAATCTATTTTAATGAAGCTTTAGATAGATATGATTTTTTTATACATATTGTTCTAACGAAAGTGAAGTAAAATATATATTATTTACGGAAACCCTATAAATAAAACCCAGCAATATATATGCTAATTTATTACACAGAAAAATATATTCTTTAGTTTATCACAGTATCTAAGAGCAAATTATTGAAATTAACAAATTAATTAAAATTCAACTTAAAGAATTTTGTAAAAAATAAAATTAGCATAAAAAAATAAAATATTTCATTCAAACATTCAAGTCATATATGAATCAGTAAGGAGTAACAAAGAGGATTATTATAGGAGTAACAAATCAATACATGCAATGTCTTCTTTTATAAATAGTAATTACTTTTTTTTTATTGAGTAATTCTAAATGCAAATAAAATTATACACCTAAATGACATTTTTCAATCTTAGATTTAAATGCATACTTTATTAAATTAATTAGATGATTAATCAATTACATATTTAAGATAAAAGTTCTATCTTTTAAAACAAGAATCAATAAAAACACTTGAAAGAATTTTACAAAACAAACAAAATGTTCCACTCATGTTCTCCTTCTACAAATCAATAGAATAAGTAAAATTTAAAAACAAGTCTTCCATCTCTATTTATCAAATTTTTCAACAGTGAAAATCTTCAGATTTAAAAATACAAAGTTAGAGCTAAGATTTTACCAAAAATTTGATAATGAGAGCTTTTACAATTATTAACTAATTAGACTGTATCAAAAACAATCAAACAGTTTACATTTTTTAATGTCACTAATGTTTCATTTTTATTAGATATAACTTGTTAGTCAAACAAAAGAAATCCCACAACACACAGCACTCATGACTTACCAAAAAAACTAACTAACTGGATACTTATTTTGAAGAAAACATGTACAGCATTTTCTTTAGGAAGGTAATTAAATCAACAGTAAGTTTTCTCTCTTGAAGAATCAAATTATTTGTAATCATTTAAAGAATTCTTTTCTAAATTGAACATATTCATGCTTTTCTTTCTTGCAATGCGAGTTCACCAATTTCTAAAACATTTCTTTAAAAGTCACCCCTTCCCATCTTTCACAAAATAAAGTAAAAAGATGTTATAGACAATATTCACAGAAGATATATTCTTCAACTACTACTTTTAATGCTACAATTTTAATCACACTAGTAAGCAGAAAGCTATTTAAAAATTTACTAAGCTTTAATTGGCCAAAAATATAAAATACTAGGTATTTCTCACATAATATATAATAGTTTAATTGTATATCGAGCTTTCTTCAACTTTTTTAATTATCATAATTTTAAAGGTAATTAATGTAGCTTGCATAAGCTATTATAAAATATTGCAATAATTAAATGAAAATCAAGCATATTATCAAAATGAAAAAATCTTATAAAATATGATGTATGTAAAGAAAGTGCCATTCTGCAGTTAAAAAAATATATTCTGCTATAAAAAAATTGCATTAAAATATATCTTTTATTTAATGACAATGTTTAAAAATTAGTTTCAATAGATTATACTAAACTATATAACAAACAAGATATTTTACAGTAGATAATAAACCAAAATTAAGTTCTGCTTTCTTATCAGAAAAGTATATTTATATAGCTATGTCTGGATCTGAAAGTCAAATGAGTGTCTGTCTGTTCCTAGAATGATATTTAATCATGAAAATATATCTCATTTGGTGAGCAAGGGTTCAGGTTCGTTTGATATTGCAAAACTCTTTTGAAATAGGGTAAGAAAAAAAAAAAATTATGGAGAGACTTAGATTTGTTGTTTATCACAACTCACAAAGGGCAGAAAATAGCTGTTGAAATTTGTGGAACGTCACGGAACAATTATACGGAAGAAAACTTCTTTCTTTACGATGATGCAATTTACCAGCTCTTATGTCTGCATACAGCTGATCATGTTATTTTGCATTGAAGGAACACTTTTATAAAATTCATTCTATAATAAATTTCCCATTTTACATTTTCTTTTTTTTTTCCCCATTATACTATATGACAAAAATTCTACTTACAGTGAAGATACAAATGAGTTTGTGAATATTTAATGTTATTACTCATAAAAATATAGGTATTGCTTTCAGAAGTGGGTTTTTCCGTGTCCTTGGTCCCTTTTAATTTAGGGAATTCATAAATACATATTTTTTTTTCTACTTTGAAAAAGTAGCTATGAATCAGTTTTGCACAGTAAGTTTTTAACCAGATCATTAATAAGATATTGAATTGAAAATGACAGTTGTAATAATGCATGTTTTTAAATTACACAAAGCCTTCTAGTCAAAATAAAACAAAATAATTGAACAATTATTAAATAATTTTATAGCTAACCTATATACCAATCCAGCGATTATTATATATTAGCTAATAAGCATATATCTTTCTGTTTTAAAAAAAAAAATTGTTTGACCACAATTGGTAAATTTTGTTTATTTCTAAACACATAGATCAAATTTATCTATATAACCTTTAATTCTACAAAAATTTAACAGATGCAATTAGTATATCTAAAAAAAAAAAAAAAAAAAAAAATAAATAATTTTTTTTTTTTTTTTTTTAAACACAAGCTTAACAGAATTTTATGACACAGCATAAATTATTGGTTTAAACATTTCTTTTTAAAAGTTCAATAAAAAAAAAAAAGCATTATATAAAGCTAGAAACAAATTATGTTCAAGAAAAAAATTGAAAGTTTCAAGAAAAGGTTGACACATTTTATTTAATTATAAAAATAGAAAAGGCAAATCAGAAAGAAAATTTTATTTTAATCATAAGCATAAGCATAGAATGAGAGATAACTAGGCATAAATGCACCATTTTTCTCAACCTACCTACGACAAATAGAATACGCACTGTTTACAGACGAGATTCTAAAACCCTCAGATTTATTCTTATTGTTTGTACCATTCAAAACACCTAAACCTAATCGTTGAAAGTCTTTACAATAACTTCTTTCAGAAAGTTTTTCTAATGTTTTTGAATCCATGTGTTGAGCATAGGTTGGAATATGGGAGATGATATAGTTAGATCTCCTTCTTCAATCACTAAAAAAAAATTCATTGTAAAAATATAAATAAAAAGCAGCACATATATATTTAATCATACCATATTTTTTAGTAAAAAGCAAATGTATATCTAAATTCAATCTATTTACTTGATAAATCATCCTCATATAAAGAAGATGGTCTATCCGATTCACTATCAAATCCAATAGAAGGTGTTCGACCAGGACTAGGTAAGGTTCGAGAATCGTGAGGCCCTTGAATAACATATTTCTGTTTTCTGGATGATGGTTTAGGCTTGAAACCAGCTTTCATAGCAGTTTTTAAAAGAGTCTTCTTAGCTATTACCCTATGAAAAAATAATTATGCTTTGTTATTTATTTTTAAGCAATAAAAATATTCAATATAAAGATATTGTATTATTTATTTTAATATTTTTTGTGCAGTAAAATATTTTATCAAAATTATAATACAACTTGGCTATATAATTACTTCTAGTTTTTATGAAAACTTGAATTGGTAGAAACATGAATTTACAAAGATAATTTAAAAAAACATACTTAAGTGTTGCATTTTTTTCTTTCTGTTTGTGTAGAGGAGTTTGAGGAACAGCTAGATGACCACTAAATGCAAAAACATGAAATACACTAGGAGGACAACGAACCCTGCTAATTAATTTTCTGAATGTTTCTATGTTTTCAGATGTTACTTCCTCGTCAAAAGCAATTTTTACAAGCTAAAAAATAAAAAGGAGAGGAAAACAGTTAGTCAGAAGGTAACAAAAAAAAAAAAAAAAAAAAAAAAAAAATTATTTTTAATTTAAATTGATAAAAAATTTCCATTTATGTTTTGTTTATAAAATATCTAGAATCTATTTAATACATACTTAAATTGCTTTTAATAAATCCAAGTAAATATACACCAAACATCTGATTATGTTTTAAAGAAAAACTGAATATTTCTAATATTTTTTCTTACTAAATGATGAATTTTCTTAATACAAAAATCATTTTATATAGTATTTTTAAATTGCTGTACCAAAGGAGAAATTACATCTCATAAACTACATTATGTTAACACAGTTTTTTTTGCTTAAAATTACTTTCAATTTTAAAGGAAAACTGCGGAAACTTATGTCATTTTACTATTAGTTTTTAGTCACAAATGTTTCATAATTTATTTTTAGTTTATGAAGCAGTTTCTTTAATATTCAAATAATATAAATCTCAAAAATACATGAAGCAAGTTCTTATTACTTGAAATGTATTGGAGCGTAACTGAAGACCTTCTTGCAGAAACTGATCTACTTGTGTTAAATACTGAACGTTAACTCTTTTTCTTTGGTTAAAGTAGATACAGAAAACTTCTCACAATGACTTGCTCACAAGCTATAAAATAAAAATATTAATTTAAGTTGCAAAAAAAAAAAAAAATCACAACAAATTTGGGGTTTCCCAATTTCTTTTCTTCTGAAAATTAAAATAAACAAAATTTAATCCAATTTTACGATTTTAGAATATATTGCATATGTACTTTCAAGTAATAATAAAAAAATCATTTTTTTTTAGATTAATAAAAAATAATAAAGAATATTTAACATTGCATTATATCAGTGAGAAAATAACAATATTAGATTAATAGATAATTAAAAATTTTAATATGGAATAATATTTCTTTAAAAAGATAATTATTATTTGCTATTTTTATTTAAGAAAAGTAAATGAAAGAGTATAAAATAAATAACTAATATAATTCAAAAAAGGGAAGAAAAATATTTTTTGCATAATAATAACATTAAAAAAATTATATTTTTCTTTACAAGCATACCTCTTTTTATATTTATGTTAATATATTTTCTAAAAACGAATTCAAAAACAAGACAGTCCACAAAATATTTTATCAACAAAAGAAATTCAAAAACATCTTTCTTGATATTATATATTTTTTTTACCTTAAAATGTGTAAAATTGTCCACATGTAATAATAATTTTAATAAATATAATGAATATAAGTCAAGTTAAAAAGTTTTTTGCTCAATCAAGTATTACAAAAGCTGAAGATTCAATATTATTAATACCAAAAGGATCACATGGTGTGCCCTTGAAAATAATTCTGTAGTTAAGTGAACACAGCTCCTTCTGCAGGCAAAAGACTAGGACCACCAAGATTACCACCAGTTCCTTCTTCACGGCCATCAGGAATCAAATACACACGTAACCCTTCCATTAGCAATTCTTCGCCTTGCAGCAGACTTGGGGTTAAGATTTTGGGCTATATTAAGGAAATAAAACAAAGTAATGTAGCAGTGAATTTTATGGATTACAGAAACAGAAAATAGTAAGTTAATTTATAAAAAATTGTTAACATAAAATATTATTCTATGCACCAATATTCTAATACAAAAATTATTAAAACGAAAATAACTTATTCCGTTTTTAAATAAATTAAAATATTGAAAAAATTAATGAATGAAGTATTTTTTATTTATTAAAAAATTTAAATATATATACAATTAGTCATAAAAGTCAGCATACACCAATTAAGATAATGAGATTTAAGAAATTATAAATATCAAAAAAATTTTAATTTATAGCATTATATCATATTAGTTAAACAACATATTAAAAGAACTGATAAAACTAAATTACCTATTCAGAATATGCAAAAAAAATTACAAAATTGATGTTACAGAAATTTATACGCAGAAGGTGCTTTTGTAAAATGTTACACAATTTCACTCTTATTTAAGCCACAATAAAAAAATATTGCAACATTATGGAGAAGGGAATCTTAAATATGCATTAAGCAACTTGTGTTGTTTAAAATGGCCCCAGGACAGAAAATTAGAATTGAAATTTGATAAGAGAAATAAAAAAATCTTCTGTAAAAAAATTATTAGAAAAAATCGTCCAACCTTCCAAATTATTAGCGGAACATACTTTTAACAAACCTCTCATAGTGGACAACAAAGGATTTTGAATAATCACGATACTCGTGCAGTGCACGGAAGGTGAGTGAAATTTGAAATGTTAACTTCTATAAACGAAATAAGTTTTAGCCACAGCTAGTAAGAGCCTTAATACGGAAACAGTTTGCAGAATCCTTCCATCTGAAGGTTTCGCTGCAGAATTTCACAAAGAAACCACTTGTACCCAAAACAAATCAAATAAAAGGATGAACTTTTTAATGAATATATTCAAAAGGATTTGATGTTTGAGAAAATGTCTTTTTTATCAATGAGAGTCAATATAATATTTTTAGAAGTGATAGATGTGGCAAAATTTGGCAGCACAAAAACAAAGAATTAAAACTCATAAAGGTCATTTCAACAGTTGCAGTATGTTAGAGAAGGAATCATGATTTGAGAATCAATGTGGCTGTTAACCTTTGAAAATTAATCATCACTGAAAGTGTGTTGGATTGCTTGAAGATATTGCATCTCTCGTTTTATAGCTTGGAAGCTAGTGGATCTTTTAGCATGACAATGATCCAAAACGTATAGCAGAGCCTGCAAAAGAATGGCTCCTTTACGAAGTACCTACACAGTTCCCCTACCCCTCTCAGTTGCCAGATTTGAATATCATTGAACACATATAGGATGCACTTTACAAAAAACTGGGATAAAGATTCTCTAAAAATTTTCATCGTAAGTGTAGTTTGAAATTACAGCAATTACTACACAGAATGTTATTTTTTCAATGCCTTGGAAATCACAATCCATGAGTGATTCACAAGGCCAAGTTACACTATATTAAATTATACCTTTAATGTGTTAAAAATTACACTTACCTTAGTTATTGGTGGAAGACGTTTACTTTCTTTATGAACAGCTTCCAAAGTTTCCATTTGCATAGCAACAACACCTATAACAATTGAATCATTATCAAAAAATATTTTTTTTTTTTTTTTAGATTTGATATTTTATATTATAACTTTTTAAAAATCATTTCATGGTAAAATCAAAATCAACAAAAATGGAAATATGTCAATAATATATATATGTATGTAATTTTCTTAAATTAAATTAGGAAACTTATTATCTTAAAAGAATATAAATAATGTAGGGATAGTAGTAATAGAATAAATAGAAAAAGCCCGCTACAAAAAAAAAAAATTGCTTTTCACACTTCCTACAGTTAACTGTGAATGATATTTTGACTTCTTGAATTTCATTGAAGATACAAAAATATATTTAAAAAAAAGCTTAATTCTTTTGAGAAGAGAAAATGATATAATTTATTAGATTCAAATAATAATTGCAGAAAACAGCAAAATATCTTGACAATAATAAACCCAACATTAAATCAATACAACAAAATACTGGTTATTTAATTAATTTAAGAAGATTTAATTAATTTGGAACTTTTTCAGTTAAAGTGGGGTCTTATATATATATATGTATTCTATTTAATAATAAATTCTTTCTTTTTTTAAGTTTTGAAAATTTTCAATAGAGCATTATAGTAGAAGATATAAAATGCAAACTTACTGTAATACAAAAATACAATAACAATTAAATCATTAGAAAATTAGTAAAAAAGGAAATGTAATATAAAAAAAAACCCAACCTGGAATCATTTGATGAAGTGCTTTAATATGATTTTCAGTTACACCACTTTCAGTGCAAACTTTATCTACAAATCTGGAAATAAACTTTATAACATTAGCTCCTACTTCAGAATTGTCTTCTTCAAAACCACTTTCTGCATCAGCACTGTCAGTTTCAGCCATACTATTAAAAAAAAAAATTTAAAAACGAGTTTTAAAGGTAAACAAGTTAAAAAATCTTTTTCATAAAAATTATTAATTACAATGCTACATAAAAATTTTAATGTTATTTGTTTTAAAACATTTCTTAAAAATTGAAAACCAAATAAAGGAATCATACTTTAAATGGCAATCAAAAAGTCTTAAAAAATTTTTCAGAAATCTTCAAACATGTAAAAATTGTTTTTAAAGAAATAATAATTACCTATTAGTAACATTACTATTGCTGTTGCTTTTTCGTTCAAGATCATTAGCATTTTTGGCACTTTTACTAACATCTAAAGGAACACGTAAGGCAACCATTCTATTTGCATAATGAATAGCTTGACTGTAAACTGTAGATTCCTCATTATTCATCAACTCCTTTTGCTGCTCTGCAGTCAAATTACCCCACAGTCTCATCTTAAAAAATATACAAATTTAAAAATCACAAAATAGATAAATTAATGCAGTTCTATCTAATTAAAAAATGCAAACTAATAAATTTAATCATAATTATGAAATAGCTAACAAAACATACTTGCTCAGCTGCAATTTCTAGTGCACTATGTTCAGGCTGTCGACCAAGATTATTCGTTCCATTATTGGAAAAAGAATTAGGTGTTTTATGATCATTTCTGTTCCAAGCATTAGTCAATTCTTTACTCTGCCAAAATGAATTATTTTACATTAGATACATGTTTTTTAATGCGGCTCTATAGATTCAACGAAACATTTTTTAAAACATACTAACATCACGCATATTAACTGGTGACAAAGATGATTCTCGATCAATTGAGGAGGAAGAACGGTTAGGTACATGAGAGCTCGTATATCTCTTTGCACATCTTGATAGAAAGAAGCTTCCCAGAACTGCTGGTTTGCCATACAGGATGTTCTTGAATGCATGTGTGTATGCAAATTGTATCACTCAGTACATAACTTCTAGAAATAACCATATAATAGTAAAAAAAAGTCTAATTTTCAATTATGTAAATAAACTTTTTCAATACAATATTTTAGTTATTAACAAAAGCAGCACAAGAATTTTTTACTCAAATTTATAATCATAAATTATATAAAGAATTTGATAACTTTTAAAAATCATACTCTGCAAATGCCATAGCCAGTGGTAAAATTGCTGCAGCTACACCATACTCATCCATGGAAGAATCATCCTAAAATACAAAAGCAATTTTTTTAAAAAAGTATAAATAACTTAATACATTCATGTTAAAAAAGTAAAGTGCTTTATTTGTAGGCACATTTATTTATCCATGTAATATAATGCAAATTTTATAAAACCATCAAATTAAAATAAAAGTATTCAGAAAAAAATTTGTTAAGAGGTCAAAATTATGTTTACTTTTTAAGTGTTAACTAAAAATAAGCCATATAATGCATAACAGAAAATTTTGATTAAAAGTTAAAATAATATTACAGTTATAACAATATAAAAATACAGGAAAAGAACATGAATATAATGAAGAATTTTCAGGGAACAATTAGTAAAATATGCAATTTACAGAGAAAAAAAAAAAAAAAGCAATTTTACAATGCATAAAAAAACTCACATTAACAATTCTGTACATAAAATACACAAATTAATGATATTTAATGCATGAATCCTACTTGTTTTAAATAGTCATTTTTAAGATACCTCACATCTTTTTTTTTTTTTTTCAATAATAATAATAATACAAGCATATCCCAGAAAAAAATTTTAAAAATAAAATCATAACTTAAAATTCTTTGATATCAAGTTATATTTTGAAAAACATTTAATAATTTAAATTGAAAACATTATTCCTGAATGAATTAACTAAACTGTAGATTAAAAATATAACTAAAAAGTAATAAATTTATTTCTGAAATAATCTTATTACATTCGAATTTCTCATAGAATCATGAACAGAATAACTAAAACAAAAATATAGATGTATTTACTTGTAATGCACAATTCATTAATCGAACAACTAAGTCAAATTGTTGATGTTCCAGCATTGCTTTGTTTCCAGTAACATGTAAAGCTAGTTCTTGAGTCAGGGCTAAACGAGCAGTTTTATTTTTCAGTGCTCGAAGAACAGCAGGAAAAGTCTACAGAAAATTTTAAAAAAACTTAAGTCAATGGAAAGTAGGCATCTAATTTACAAGTTTTCATATTCACAAATTTGATTAACTTATTCATACCTTTCTCGCATCAGAAATTTTATTTTCAAATATGCAATTAACGCAGCTTCTTAAAACTTCAAGTCGTCTAGCACTATTAGTGACTAAATTTCTGCTATCAAGCCATGAAGATGCTTGAGTTCCCATAGGCACTATTCTTGGTTGTTGAGGTTTTATTGCAGAGAGTCTAATGGGGGGAAACAATAAAGATATAAATAATTAATAACCTTTTCAAATTAATAGACTTATTTGTTTTTAAATTATAAAAACAATAAAAATGAATAGATTAAGCCAAAAGAAAGCCTTTAAAATAATTTTAGAAAGATTTTTAATGGCAAATATTCTGGCTAGAATAAAACTGTAGAAAAAAAACTAAAAGGCTCATTTGTATAAATAGTTTCAAATAAAAATTTTCAATTATATATAATTTCTAAGAATTTTTTAGAACAGTTGGTTAAATAGAATACGGAGAACTAAATAAACGAAATAACCATTATAAATTTATACTACTATACTAGACATTATAAATTTATATTACATTTAGTGTCATTATTACTTACTTTGCCCTGAGTGATTGTTTTGACATTCCTTCATCAATAATATCTTGCACAGTTTTAACACAAATTATAGGAAAAGTGGGTTGATGAATCCTGGTAAAAGCTCCTTCGGTAGGTTTTGGTATTTTCTGTACATAGGGTTGAGGATTTGGATTTTCCTGTTAAAAAAAAAAAAAAATAATAATAAAATTGAATTAATTGTGAAATTAGGCTTAAAGAATGAATTTAAGTTAATACATGATAAATAAATAATCATAATAAAATAAAAAAAAAAAAAAACACCATTAAAATCCTTACTTTTCTAAAGCAAATAGCAAATAGCATGAGTACAAATAATAACATAACTACAAACACAGTACAAATAAAAGCAAAAACACACATTAGTGACAGGCACATTTAAAAATGAGATAAATCATAAATTGGACAGCTTGCCATAAAAAACTGGGCAAGGTTGGTTTGCCATACAACGAGCAATGATCAAGTTGCCAAGCATGCTTAGCAACAAAATTGTCGATGTTGATTTTGTGTGGCAATTTTGTAAGATGCTGTTCAGTATACTGGAGCGAAATGCTCTAGTCTAGTAAGCAATTTTCCTAATTTTTAGATATTTATATGAACATCGATGACTTTTCCCAGATTTTTGTAGTTCTGTTAACACCGTCTGTAAATACGTTATTGCTTAAAATAATAATAAAAATTAGATAAAAAAATCTAAAATTATTACTTTTAAATATTTTTTATATGAAAAATATAATGATTTAATTAAAAATTTATTTTAAAATTATATAAAACTTCTTCACATACGATATCACATACATTTAAATATAACTGCTGGGCCAATTCTTGGATATGTTGCAAAACTGTTGTCATGTCTTTAGATTCTGCTTTTAAAGTATCCTGCATACTTGCATATATCTAAAAACAAAAGTTTCTAAAATTTATTTTCTGAAAAATACATTAATAAATTATTAAAAATTACTCTGGAAAACATTTAAAAAGTAAATTTTATGCAAATAATATTAGTAGTTTTCACAACTAATTTTTGAAATATCATATTTTTAAGTCATACGTTAATTTTAATTCAGTTTATAACTGCGTCAAAATCGCTCAAAATTTAAGAACCATGAATATGATTTAGAAAAATTATTATAATGCAATAATAAAAATTTAGTTCAAAACTTTGTTTTTTATACTTAAAAATTACTTCACATTTGCTGTCTAAAAACAAACATTAACCATGATTTTCAGTTTTAATATTTATTAAAGTACAAAAGGTAATAGTTATATGACAATATAACTACTCTACAAAAAGTAAAAATACTTGTTTTTATTGTAATTTTTTTTAAAAATAGGTTAACAAATAACTGCAACTTTAAATTCTGATAGCAAACAAAATAAGTTTTTTTTTAATTTTTTCAAACAAAATAAGTTTAATAATTACAAATAAAATAATAATTGCAATTAAAAATAACTATATATTCTACAAAATTGGATTACAATAATAATAAAGGATTATACAATTACCTCATCAAAAATATCACAGACTCTATAAGGAGGACCCCTTTCAGAGACAAAAGTATTGAAGAACATGCAATCTAAAACTTTGATAATGAAGTCACAATCAGAATATGTTTGCTGACCTAAAAATGCAGCCTAAAAAAAAGTATACACATTTGTTAACATACTTCATTTTTTTTATGTAATACTTTTGTAAAAAAAAAAAAAATATTTTGAAAAATATATAACTACTTTTTAAACAATTACCAATAAAAAACATATAACCCCCCTCGTCCCTTTTTTACTTACAAATTTTTATTCATAACACTATAATGATGCAACACAATGTTTGTTAACAAACATTTTCATAAAATAAATTTGATCCTCAGTGGTAATTACACAGTCCATATCACTAAGAAACAAATCCCCCCTCTCCAAAATAGTCTGTTGATTATTTGCTAATCTTGTTTCAAAGAATTAGAAAGTAAAGGCAACCAATTAAAAAAAATGGTTTTTTTTTTTTATTGCTTAATTTTTGTCAATTTCATTTACTTCAATATTTTTCATATGAAAAAATATTTTCTTTGGATTTGTATGATAGTTATTTTTTAAACTTTAATAAGAAAAAATGTTTATACAAATATAAACAATATTTGCAATTAATTAACAAATAATATTTAATATGACACACTATAATTTCAAGTTATATTTCAAAATTCTACTATATATGTCATTTACAAGCACAATATAAATTTTATAAAGCTATCCCACAAAACAAAAAGTCAAATTTAAGTAATAATTCAAAAAGTGAAAATTTATAAAATTCAATTATTGCTGATACAATGAAAAAAAAAAAAAAAAAAAAAAAAAAAAAAAGATTTATATTGAGTTTAAAATCATTTGAATAAGCAAGCAATATTTTTATTCTACTTAATTATGGCTATAATTCAACATCACACCAACATTAAAATTGCTCCTCTTGTAATATATCATAACATTTAGCTAAAATCTTAATAATAATTCCATCTAATTCAGAATTTTTTTCTTTACTCTTCTGTGATGGACACCACAATTTTTTTATTTATCTTCTCTCTTTTAAATATTTTCCCTGTTTTTTTTTATTTAGCTTTGCAAATTATTTGTAAGGCATGAGTTATGGATCTTGAATATCTGAATATTTTATCTCTGTCATTAGCCAGTGGACTTTCCTCTCATTTTTTGATGCGAGAGATCAAAATTAGCTCCCCTTGAAATGAGCATAAGCTTCTGTATTTTCTCTATATTAAATTTAATATACATTCAAAATTCTCCATATATTTACTAAGCAAAATTTTGTGTAAATTTTTAATCATAATTGTATATATATATATATATATATATATATATATATATATATATATATATATAACAACTCATAACATTCAATAATATTTGATATAAAAGAATAAAAACTATCAAAAGCAAAGAAAATATCCTCACAGATATATTATACACGCTACAAATTAAATAATGAAGTCAAACTGTGGAGAACAAAATCTAACCTTATGAAAGGTAATAAATGGTCTAGGATGAATCCGAATGATTGTGAGACATGAACGATACCCTTGAAGTAGCTGAGCAAATGCCCGAAGGAATATAGCTCTTATTTCTTTTATCCTAAGAATAATTATTTAAAAAATTATTAACAAAACAAATATCTGGGCATTACACATTTTAAAATTTTAATAGCTGTTATTTTATGATAAAAACTTTGTTCTTATATATTCATGTTTAAATGATAAAATTATATATTTAAAATATAATTTTTAAATTAACTTTCTTCATATTCAGTAAATCTACTTCTTATTTTTCATTTAATCATATGACCATTTCAATTTATTTGCATAATGATAATATGAATTTAACAAATATATATATATATATTTGTTGGATATATAATAACAAATATATATATATATTTGTTAAATTCATTAATTTTTAAAACATATGGACTCTTTAGCTTAATACTAAAAACATTATACATGCAATTAATTACTTATATTATGAAATAAATATTTTGATCAAATCCAATCAACAGAATTTTTTGAAATAACTTTCACTACTAAATTTATAAGTTATAGATCATGGACTTATAGTCTATCAGTCACAATTTTAATATAAAATTAACCAACTAAAATGATTAAGCATTGTGAATCATAGCCTTTTAAATAATCTGATAATGTCTATTTTTAATTTTCTAAATATTTGAATAAAATTTTAGAAACATACTAGCATATGGGGTGGAGAAGGTTTAATTTGTCCAGGAGGAAATGCATCATCTGCCGATTTTAGCTCAGGCCGTAGAACCTAAAAAAAAACACTTTCAGTTTAAAAATACAATTGATAAATAATGTTAATTAACATTCTTTTTAATTAGTATATTTATAAGAATCTAAATATTTGAAAATATAATGTTTAACAGAATAATGTATTTTGATTAGAGAATTAAAAAAATCCTATTTTATGATTTATTTTGAAAAATGTTGTAAGAGTAGTAAAATATACACGTTTTGCAAGCTTTTTTTTTTTTTTTTTTTTAATTTTAATAATACACAATATGGATAGGTTAATATTCAAGAAAACTCTCAAAATAAAAATTTTATACACATATCATTTAACATTCATTACCTTAACAAGGTATTGATAAAATAAAAGAATTGTTTAAAAGTATTTTCTTTTACACACACACATTATATACAGATATATTGCATACCTTACACATATGAGAATAAAGTACAGAATGTAAAGGTTCAGGAAGCCTAGAAACATTAATACATTCAGGAACTAGAAGTGATCCACCATCAAGATCTACAACAATTACATCTAACTGCAAAAAAAAAAAAAATTTAATTAACAAACTTCATAATTCAAAAAATATATTAAATTTAAATAACACAAAACCAACCACGAACAATTATAATTATGCAACTTCCAAACAATTTAAAGTAGAACACATCAATTTTTTTATGATCATTTACATTATTTTTATAATTTTTTTAATATATAAAAGAAATATCATATTCATACAAAAATCAAAAGGAATGAACTAGAAACACTATCAGTTTACACAACAATGACTACAATTGCTTGTAACTGATCAAATATAAGAATTGGCACTGACAAAAAATAATTTTCAAGAAAAATATAACATTATCAATTTTGTATTTGCCTTTCATCATACTAATTATAAATATAGAACTAAGCATAATGTTAATTATTGATAATAAACAATTGCAATGTTTATAATTCATTAAATGATACATAATTGTTAAAATTAATTGCTAAGTAAAAATAGTCACATTAATAAATACTTTAATAATTAAATGTTATTTATATTTTAAAACATTTTTGTAAAATTTCAAAATTATAATTTTATATTATTTTAAAATCACTTACCAAATCTAAAATTTCACCTTTTTAAAGAAGAATGAACACCCATAATGAAAGGAGTAGGAGTGCTCAATACTTCTATTAAAGCTGAGGGCAACAGGGGTATATATACATGACTAAAAATTGAAAAAGGGTATATTATAAAATTTTGCTAAAAAAATGGCAATACATTATATTAATAATTATTAATTTGTACATAAATAAATGGAGCAATTTATAATAAATTGACAAATTATACACAATTTTTAAAAAATGTTTTTTTTTTTTTTAAGATTAAAAATATATCAATCAACTACTTAAGACGGAACATAGTTACTTAAATACTATTAAATATTTTTTCTGTGGACATCATAATTTTTAGAATAAGTTACAAATTGGGGAAAAAAATGTTTTATAATAGTTAAAGATTTTCTCTCATCTTTTAAAGTTTAAATATATTTATTTAGTAATCAGAATAACTATTAAGTCATCAATTTATTGTTAATACAATCAAAATTTAATATTAAAGAAAAATATTTGTAAAATTACCTGTATTTAAAGGGGTACATCAATGCAGTAACTGCATGACAAGCATCTGTAAGTCGTGAATAGCTACTGGAATGAAAGAGTATTTTATGTTCCGTCATTGCAGCACAGAATAATGTGACTACATTGTGTATACCTTAAAAATAAAAACATTCAATTAACACAACCATATATGTTATTTAAGATTTTAAACAAAGTAAAATGGGTCTATCCCATAATACTATCAAAAAAATTGCAATCAGAATATGTATTTTAACTAATTAAATAACTAAATAAATATAGATATATATATGGAATGATGCATAAATTTCTGAAAAAAAATGTCAAGTAAGAATTAAATTAATAAAATAAGGTATTAAGTAACAAAGACCCATATTAGACTTTCTTGAAATAAATCTAGAAAAACATCAATTAATATTTATTATGATTGTCTAAGAATTGTTAATTTTATTTTATAACTTAACAATATCAAAAGATCTTAAATAAATAAGTTTTTAATGACTGAGCATACAAAACTGAATATTATTCTCAAAATAATTATACTTACCCAATTCTTCAAATAACTGATAAACTGTAGTACCAGTAACAAGAAGAGTTGCACTCAAAGGTGGCTGAAGAGCTTGCCTATCCCCAGCACCAATAGAAAATCTTACTTGTGGTCCACACCTAGAAATAAAGCTCGAGTCAAGAATCATAACATATACAGTTTAAATATATGCAACTTATTAATAAAGAACATTTAAATACAAATCATATTTATTCATTTAATGAGCTTAATTGTTATATATTCTTAATGCATCACTAAAGTAAGGACTAATAAAGGATTATGTCAAAACATTTTTTGTAGCTAAATTAAATACAAGTTATCATCCACATATATATATTGAAATATTAAATTATTTATATAACATTTCATAGAGAAAATTACTCATTGTCTTTATTGTAAAAATAAGTATTGAAATTTTAATTCATTAATATTAAATATATAAATTTAATTATTAAAAAATTCTTATTTAATACTAAACTAAATTTCATATGAATAAAATGTTGTATTAAAAAAGCTGCTGCAAGTATGAAATTGAAATATAATGATTTTATTATAGCTTTTTAAGTGGCTTACTCGCAAAAATACTCACCAGGAGGGGTACTTGAACACATCCTAAAATATTTCCAATCAGAGTTTCCATCTGTACAGCAATGTTATCTATATACAGTGTAAATGATTCCTAGGCAATTCTAAAACAGATAAAACATTAAAAAAGAATCATACAAGCACAATAAGAATATTATTTACTCAAATAAAATAAGGATGCATTTGTTACAAACAATACATATAGATAAAAAAAAGAAATGTTTTAATTTCTAGTTTTTGTTACTAAAGATAAACTCATTCATAATATTCATAAAAGGTTAAATAAATTAGTTTAAAATATACTTATAAAAATAATTTTATTTTAAATTTTATAGTATTTCAGTGTTACATGGCAAATATTATTATATAAATTTAGAAGTTTAGGTAATTTTAAATGAATGTAAAAAAAAAAAAAAAATCTTCAAGATCGATAATGATGGTGTGTGCGCACATATATATATATATATGACAAATAAGCCTATAATAATAATAATTAAATATGCCTACAATTTTTATAGAGTTTATTATATACCATGCCCAAAAAAATTCCATAATTTGGCATTTTTACGATTTTAAAATAAATCACTGTTGTATGATACATTAAGTTATATTAATTATGAAATTCAGGTTTTAAAAACAAAAATTGATAGGGAAAAATATATATGTATATTTTACGGTCAAAATGCTCAAAGGCTAAATCATATAAAAAATGGATAACTTACTCGAAAAGTAGAAAAGTAATCTAGCCTTGAAACTAAAACTAGACATTTTGGAGCATACATAATGGAATGATGCTGTACCAGCCCCCAGTGGGCTCCACCGTTTCCTCTTCACCTTCTTCATCAGGTGGTTTGCAAGGTGTGATAGCAACAGGTTCGTTGAAGGAAAGGCATGCACAGTAGTGACGATTAGCATCGATATCTGTGAGTACTGATACAAAATATGTTGGCTGCTGACGAATGGTTGACAGATTCCAGCCCTGAGGCTGACAAAACTAGAGGTAACAAATTAAAATAAATAAGTTTAATTTATCCAGATTACTATTAAAGAATTAAAATTTATTAATGTATTTATCTGAAGAAATGTGTGCTTGATTTTCAAATAATCAATATTTATATAGATATTAACAAAAACACACAGATATGTGAACAGGCTGTTATTTAGAAAGAAGTCCTTGCAATCCTTTGAAAATACCCATTATCAGACCTCACTCTGCTATCTTTAAAAAATCTATATATCTCTCTCAGTGCAATAACTCTCTTGATAAATTTCAATATTTGATGATTTAAAAACTGTGCTTCTAATTTTGCTTAATAATTTGTACTGATAATTTGTTAGCTTATTTAACAAACTGATCCAGTGTTTTTAGCTTTGAACTAGCAACTGTCTGGTTTGCGGGCTTGAACCTGACGCTGTACCATTAGTCATCTTTTTAACAGAAGATTTTTCCCTTCAAAAGTTCATCCCCTATTTTATATTTTTTTGCTACTTTTTTTTTTTTTTTTTTTTTGCTGTCTTATTTATACATATTTAAAATAATAATTTTTTTTTCCTTTTAAGGGCCCTGCAGGGTTAAAGGTACTCTGACAACCTGGAACAATTGACTGAGTTGTTAATTTCTTTTAGGAAGTTTCAAAGCATTCATGCAAAAATTTAAATCAATGCAAGAATAATAAAACACTTTTTTTATAAATAAAAAAATCCTATAGAACTTAAAATGTTTATTTTGCATTCAAATTTTTATAAAAATAATACCAAGTAATGAGCTTTATAGTTTCATATTTTGTCTACCAAATTCAATTTTAAAAATCTAATATTTGATTTCTAAATCTGTATCATTTAGTCTAATTGTTTCAACTACATTACTTTACAAGTTTTAATGTTACTTTTCTAAAGAAGATTTAATTTCTCAGCTGAAAAATTTTTGAAATCCCAATGATTCTTTAACTATTTATTTGTAATAGTCAAATATTTTAATTAAATTCAAATTATTATGGATTCTTGTTCATTCATTGTCTACGTTAAACCGTAGATCTCGTCTAATTTTCCTAAACAGTAGAGATACAAACCAAACCATACATAATAAATCATGTCTTTAATTGCATGTCTTCATTGTTAAGTTACATCGTCTTCACAAGTTAAAAGGTTTCTTCAATTCTATATAGTTTAAATTCCCCCTATACAACCAGAAATTATAGAAATGGAAATATAAAACAAATTACTTACTAATTCAATACCATCAATAAAAGGTGTATCATTCCAATCTTTCTCGGAAATCTTTGAAGAACTTTACCAGAGCTTAATCCACTTCCTGAATTACATAGACATTTTTTTATTATTAATATAAATAAGATCATTTTATTTTGAAGAGAATTAATAGAACCTTAACTGTTAACTCAAATAATTTCTAATTAAAACAATTATTTTCAGAACAAAAACTAAATTTTATTTTACAGCATTCCAGTTTTATGCTGAATATATTAAAAATTTAATACAATTGGTAATATTTATAACTAAATTAAATAACCTTTAATTTAGGTTTAAGAGTTGCAAGATCAATCAATCAATTCTCAAATAAAAATTATGAGAAATAATTATCATTTCATTGACAGCAGTTAAGATATATTCTTAAACTGTCAGTAAGCACAATGAGAAAAAAATCTATCTTTTCCGATTGTCTATTAAAAACAATAATAATAAGGTTACATAATGATCTTTCTTGCTTGTTTTCATTCTTTCATGGTCAAAGTTCCTTCAGTTTTTCTACATTTTGAAATTAAAATACGTGAAAAGAAATATAATCTCTACTTGGCATTTTTATTTGGTTACAAAAATTGATAACAAGCAAATGACAGTTGTTATAATAGTTTCAAAAGTGAAATACCCATATAGACTTCTTATAACCTTCCTAACTAAATTTTTGATATAAAAAGTAAAGGCTTACAAAAAAAACTTATTTATCAAGGAATAACATTCTTCTTGCATGTTAGGAAAAATTTCACTACTATAATGTATTTTTAATTTCATCCATTTTCTGATTTATTTCTGTTTAATACAAAAATATTCAGTACTCCATTCAGTTTTCAGTCATTCTCTTTTCTTTTCCCTTACTTTACTACATCAACAAAATAAAAACAGAAGGGGGCGGCGTTAATAGAGAGAAAAGAAAAGTAGGGGAAAAAACCATTGAAATATATTTTTAAAAATTCTTATTTTCTTAAACCTTGACAGATATAATTTATAGTGGTTATCAGCGTAAGTTAATATAGTACCCTTTGTGAAATAAATCCACCATAACAATCATTATAAATAATAGGAAAATACTTCTCAAAAAATACTAAATAAGTATATGCTAATACATACAAAAATTCCTTCTAAAAAAACAAATGAACAAAATACAGATAAAATAAATGCCTCATAACTATTATATATTCAATCACTAAAGCTTAGTTTATATCATCATTATTATTTAAAATATAAAACTAAGCTTTTTAATCAATTTATTTAAAAAGCGAACTAAATTAATAACAATGAAACAGAATAGAAAATGAATGTTGAACAAAGTAAATATTTATATTTCATAAAAATGAATGTTAAAAATGAATAAGAAATATACACACAATTTTATTTTAAATTTAATTATTAGTTATCACTGTCTGATGCTTTTAAAAATTTTGGTGAAATTCCCTGTTTTCTTTTATAAATACATTTATTTCCTATAAAATTTTAAAAAAGCATTAAGAATGTTTGGTGGAAACTTTGGATAAGCATTATGATATACACTTGGAGGTTATAAATAAATAAATATCATGGTATAAAAATCAAATTGATATAATAAGAAAACACACAAAGTAAATAAATAATATAAAAAAAAAAAAAAATTCGATTTGTCTCTGGTTTTTGTGAGTAAAGAGGGGAAAAATGCAAGAAGATTTCAAAATTATCTAAGAAAATTTCCTTGTGCCTTTACAGATTAAAAACAAAACAAAACAAAAAAACATGACAGCATTAAACTCATATTGTAACAAACTCTCCCACATCATAATTCTACAATCAGATTTTAAATTATGAACCAATTCAAAAGCTCTTCCTAAAAATGTCTAAAGCAACTTTTTTTTTTTTTTTTTTTAATTTGAATAATCTAAGACAAAACTATTATATAATAGCTATAGATCCAGAGTAATTTGATCGAGTAAATTTCAAATTAAGGTTCACGACGAAAAATTAAAAGAAAGTATCTGATTTTTTTTTTTAAAAATTATATTGGAAAGTATTATATGATAAATTTCGGATATAAACAAATACTTTTCCCCATTTTCATTCATTGCTTTTACTGAAGTTTCTTTACACCATTTGCAACAAGTGAAAAAACTTGTAAGATTTAAAATTTTACAGAAAAAGATAATGTCAAGGAAATATGCTATCAATTAAAATAATATAACAAATTAAAATATGTACGATCGCTTTTTTAAATAGAAAAACATCGAATTTATACATAAAGTGAAGTGAGTCATTATTTACATTAATAAACAAACTAAGGCATGTCAACACATTTTTAAGAGAATCAAATTTTAAGAATCTACTTACGTTCTTTATCGTGGTCGAAGCCGACTACAACAAAATAGTCAGCTAGGCGTGACATTCTTCCCACGCAAAACACAAATATGTAACTCCCAACATAATCATCATGAAACCTCCATTTTTTAAAGAATTACCACTTCATTTGACATCCAACTCCCATGCTTTACAAGCAGACTGTTCTCAGAAAGCAGAACTACAGTTAATCTCGATCCATGGTTTCGCGGTGATTGCAGCCATTAAATTCGAGGCTGTTTTCGAACAACTAATGACGTCACAGTTTTTTTTTTTTTTAAACAAATTATGACATCATTTTTTAAAAATAATTTGAATTGGTTGGTACCAGCCCAGTAGTGATGCATTCTTGTTCTTAACCAATGAATATTGCTTCTGCTCTCTCATGCCATCTATTGGTAAACATGTGAACTAAGATAAAAGTTCAAAAAAAAAAAAAAAAAAAAAATTCAATGTTAAATCATTTCTATAATTGGTACTTAAATGGGACAGAGCTGACTAAGCATTGGCATAGGCAGACTTGTTTTACACAAGCTTCATTGAGAATCCAGGTAGATGTAACATTATTTCACTTTCACTTTTATATAGTTTCGTTTTTAAATTTCTGATTAAAGAGCACATGAAGGGACCTTTAGTTTCTATCTTGCAAAACTTTGGGATTTTACCGTTTTGAAAACTTGAAGTAACATGCTCAATTCACGGTATGTAGAAAAAAAAAAATCTAAATTTTAAAGTTTCATAACATAATATAATGGCTTAAACAAAATTGTATAATATTGGTTCATAGAATGATGCAAACTATATAACATTATGCTCTTGCTCATTATTTAAATGTATATAAATTGCGCCCTCTCAGCTAGTAAAAAAAATAACAAGTATAACTGTCATATTAAGGATTATTAATGTTAAAGAATCGTTATTTATTTATATTTGACTATTTTGTCATTTTCTTATTGTTTCTGGAATTCGTTAAAAATTATTTGGCATAAAGATTAACAAATAAAAGTATTTAATTTAGATTCATATTTAACATATTCAAAATAAGGACATTTAAAAATATGAAACCCTGACAAAAATTACTTGGAAACACATTCACCATCAATTGATGGCGGTCTAGAGCTTCATGATAAAACTCTAAGGAATACAGAGCGTTTCTTTCTTTTTTTTTTTTAAACAGCATTGTAACAAAAAAAGTAGGCTTTTTTCCTTCCTTTTTCCTCCTTTAAAAACATTTAATGTATTTAAAAAATTTATCCATCCTTATTTCTGAATATAATACCCAGAAATACTTCTGTTGTTTGCAAAAACAAACCTTTCAGTGATTTAAAAAAAAAAAATAAAAAAAATTGGAAAGTAATGCCTTAGTTTATTCAATTATTATTTTTTCTATCGTTAGTATGTTTTGTTTTATAAATAATAATAAAAATTCTTTTAATATTTAAAACAATCAATTTCATGTAATATGAATGAAGAGAATAAATCAGTATCATTCACTAAGTTGATTACAAATTTAAATTATTTTATTAATTTTTGCAGAAGGTCTTGAAACAGTATTGTTAAATTATTTTATATTGCAATAACAATTGAAATAAAATACAATATTTAAAAAATAAAATAAAACAAAAAATAAAACATACAAACGTCAGGAAGACATAAAATGTTTTACATTAATGACATTTACAAATTCTTAGTTTCTGTTGGAGTAGACCGACTAATCTGCGAAGGCGAAAAATCGCCAAAAACTCTTTTATTCTATTTATGCAAAATTAGTCTCTATTAATTGAAACTCGGAATAGACTCATGTGCAGGGAAGATTACTTGCTGATATTAGCGATCTCCTGTAACGGTACTTCCTCTGAAAATGTGGAACTCAATCCATTAGTTCCTCAAGATTCCTCCCCAAGCGAGCACGTTGAACAATCGTAATTGTCTCTTTTCTAAAGATCTCTTTCTTTGGTCTCTTTTTCTGATATTTTTTTTATGATGATGATGTGATTCTTCGATTATACTGCATCCCTATATCTGTTCATTTCGATAAATGTGGATAATTGTTTGAGATACTGGTTCAATTCTCGTCTGGAAAGATGACGGGAGTCTATTGATGAGATGTTCAATCTTTGTGTTCATCATCAGACTAAAGAGCGCCACCAATGGGCAGTTGTCAATGGAACGATGCGCTCAGAATGATGGGTGAATAGGCCCCCTTTCTGTAGACGTCTGGCCACACAGTAAATCACAACACTTGTTGTCCTGTTGACGCCGTTGCTCAGCAAAATTGCCGACCAAATGACATCAATCTCTTTTCGCTTGTAGAACGATATATGAGATTTATTGGCGTTATTTTCCTCCGCCAATAACCAGTAACTTTTCTTACAGCTGTACCTGTGGTTTGGAAGGCTTTCTAAGCTCGTGAAATACCGGTTTTGTTGATATAAAACTCTTCGGTTACGTTTGTCACTAATCCCCCTGCTCTAGCCTAGATTTCTTCTAGCCATATTGCGTGAAATACATTTGCACTTGCAGAAAATATAATAACGTCCTTCGTCTTTCTTTTTATTGTAGTTTTTCACTGCGTGCACTGACTGCACGCGTTTTGTGTTCTCTCTTGTCACCTGTGACATCTTGTTCTTCATATATGCATTTGGATCACCCTTTTCTTGAATTGGATGTTTATTGTACTGATTGCAACAAGCTCATTTTTACTATTTCATTGTTGTGTGCTAAAAATTACGTAGTTGCTTACGTTTTGCACCCCAGTATAAAACATTTTGTATGAAGGTTAAATTAAAAGAAAATTCTTGTTCGTTGACAATTTAATTTTTCTTCTGGTACACTCAGTAACATCTTTACAAAAACTTCCGGGAAGAGAAAGGCAGTATGGCGTTTTCTTAACTTGACAAAATACAGAATTAAATTAGATAAATTGCCTTAAGATGAATCTATTGGAAAGAAAAGTGGATAAAAATGTAAGTCTAATTGGTTTTGACATACGAATATAATAACAACTATAATTATAAATTAGCCAGGTTAGTTTTTAACAATAATATTTATTACAAATTATTTGCTACTTGTACAGCATTGGAAGTTTCAGAATAGCATTTCGAAACTGCTTAAAAATATAAATTTGATGGTGATTAATAAAATATTAGTTTTATAAACAATTAAATTAGCTCAAAAAAATGTCCCATCCCTCCCTTGGGCGAAAAAGAAATGAGATGTATTTTTGAAAGTAAAAATTCATACATAATTTTCAAAAATATTATGAAAAATGGTAAAGACAGAGTGCGGCTCACGAGTTTAAGGTTTATTGTATAGAAGGTATTCAAACAAAAAATACGACTACGCACGACTAGTTCTACCAATATCTATGATGGGTAGCTTCTTGATCAATGATGGAAGTCGTCAAATAGGTGTCTCGTGGAAAGTATATTCCTCATAAAAATAATTTTTAAAGTTCTCCATATTAACCTCTTTGCTCTTAACTCGTCTAACATAATGTAAATAAAGATCTACCATGTCTTTCCGAAACAAAAATATAGCCAACGGGGAAAGTGCAAGATTGATAAATCCTCTTTTCAAGGACGGATTGACCCTTACGTTAGACTTTGAACTTTGCACTTTTTTTTTTTTCGCTCGTTAGACTTTGGAATCGATAATGGGAGAGGGAAAAGGAAAAAGGATTTTGCAGAGTGGAGTGAAGTTCAGGTAGTACGGAGGGTACGAAGACCCTTAAATGAACTGTTTTTTTTTAAAAGCCCTTTAAAAATATGATTTTTGCAAAATACTTGTTATATAATTTTGTTTCAAGCGTTATGTGTTGCAGATATACTGTGCTGTCTTAGCAAATTTTACTAAACACGACAGATAAAAGTCTCTATTATAAAGATAAAGGTCTATATTATTTAAAGAAATAATTCTGTTCTACCCTGAAACAACTCTGAATCAAGACGCATATCCCACCCTAACTTGTACTCTGCACAACAGATCTCTTCGTCAAAAATTTAACAAGAACAAAATCATTTAAACCTATTTTTTTATCTTTTTCAATTTATATCTTATATATTTTCATGCACATTTCCAATAGTAGCAATATATCATAGAAACTGTCTCATGGGCAGAAATAAAGAAAGTCCTCTTTAGTTAACTCTTCAATTTGAAACTTGTCTTTTTTGTGGTTTTGGTTTTGTTTCCGGCATATTCTTCTGTATTTTTACATTTCGTTTTTTGATGTTCTCTTTTTCTGAAGTATCAGTTAGAATATTTGTTCTTCTTTTCTTAATAAGGAATAATTTTCGGAGTTTTGCTTTTTCGGGTAATGCTGAATATCTGCAGGAAGTAAGGCTAAAGTCTGTAAGGCCGAGGGCCAGCATTATAAAGAATGGCACATAATAGTATCTTGATCAATTTTTTCAAAGAAAATAAATTACTAGATGACTGTACACGAGAATAACCCACAATATTTTCACAAAGAATAGAACGGTCTATGACAAATAAGGTTACAAAGTTTTTCTCTGCAAAGGGCTCACTGTTAAATTAACATATACCAGTCTTCTTAAATCCTGAAATAAAATTTAGGGTGTAATTGAAGACTGACATAACTTTCCAACCATCTCTGCTAGATGATAAAGGCTTATTACATTTTCTGAGTTGTTTGCAAGTCAATTGTTACAAACCGAGTTATATCTGTCTTTAAATGAAGAAAAAACAGACATCCAAAGGAGCCCAAGTCCATCCAAGTCCAAACATCCAAATCCAAACAAACATCTAAAGGCTGTAATTTGAGACTACATCTAGGAGGAATGATTATCACCATGATCCCTGTTTTCTCACCCCTTTCCATAATAATGACATGATAGGCGTGATTATCAGTTATCAACAGAATAAGATTCTCTTTTGTGCATTTGATACTTTTAATAATGGGATTCATTGCTTGAGGAAAACTCAGATTTCATCCAGCCAGACCAACCCACGTTGCTAACAGATACTCCATTTAGAAAATAATCCTAGGAATGCATTCTGGGATACAGGAGGAATCGTGTTATCAATAGCATTTGTGATAAACAATACAGTCACTAGCTCCTACGTTCAGTGGAAGTATCCTGTCAACATGCTTTTTTTCCTTAACAGTTACTATATTTTCTGGTCTATGGATAGTAATTATTTCAATTTCATTACAATTATAAAGATCGATCGTAACGTAACGACTGGAGGGCAACGTAGATCTACTTTCTCGCGGTGCACTCCGGGCAACGTCTGATACGAAATATGATCTACAAATACGGACTTCAGTCTGGTTCCCAGTGTGAGTTTCTTAGAGTTCTGTAGTGGAACGCAAGTGGATTGTTCCAAAACAAGAGAGAGGATAATTAAAAGACCCTTAGGTACTCCTTCCTTGAGGATGTTGCCGTTAGAAACAGTCACAAGCTCTGGTACGATTATTTTCATGATATCCTTGATTGGACTAGAGAAAAATCCATGGCATTGCTACGACTTTTCTGTGATCACGATTGTCTCCGCAAGCACCTTCACAGAATTAAACTGACTCCTGACCTTCTCTGTCTCTTGTGTGATAACCAGGAAGAAATGGGTATGTCTCACCTTGCTTCCTGTTCTACACTGCCTCCTGTTTCTTGATGGAAGCGTTATTGGATTGCCAAACTTAAGTGGATGGATTAACTGATGTCATTTGTTTCTATCTTGTTCTTTGTATTTATTTATTTATTTATGATTCCTGTAAACTTGCTATTTGAAATAAAATTTTAAAAAAAATGCGGTCTGGAATGAAGCTGCAACGCTCAAAAACACTTTTTCAGTTTTCCAGAAAAAATGCATCAACATTAACTTCGAGGAATCTCATAGACCTTCCTACATTTGTAACTGCAGGAAAAGAGTTGGATGATGGCACAGTACGTACGCCAATATACTATTTTTAATGATCTATGTAGCTAACAAAATTTGTTTTAAGACATTCTCGCACTCATATGCCACCGAAAGAACCAGTATTTTGGTTAGATCATAATTCATACAATGAAGTAAGTATTTAGTCCTCCTAACATATAATTTTTTTTCATTTGTCGTAAAAGTCATTCCATAAATTAGATCATATCTAAAAAAATATATTATTTTGATTCTCAAACCGTTTAAATTTTATCAAGTTTCTCACAAAGGGCTGATTTTTAAATGATTAATATAAATGTCTCTTATTTGACATTTTTATTTTCTTTCACTATCATTTGCACAACTTATATGATGTATTCATTAGTAAAAACCCATCATTTATGTGCCATTTTCTGCAACAAAACTGTATACTATTAAAATCACTATGTTAGCAATTTATCATCTTGTAAGAATAACAAAATTCAAATATCTTCAATTTCAGTTATACTTCCTGCAAACCAGGAAATTTCAGCAACAAAGCAATTTTAATAATTACTATTATACATAATCTAATATTAATTGTTAAATGGAGAAATAATACGTGAGTAATGAAAAAATAGACACGCTGCTGTAAATTTTCAATGTATTGAAATAATGATAGTTTACGAAAAATTATGAAGCCGTACAAAAAAAAAAAATAATAATAATAATAATACAAACAGTTGTTGTTTTTCTGCACACTTACACCAAATTCGTTCAAATTTTTTTTTACCGTATTTGTGACGTATTCTCATCTTTCATGATAAACTTTACAAAAAATTACTTTTAAATTTCATAGGCATAAAAATATGACAATTTTTATCTGTGTAATTATGACACTTTTATTCCAAAAAAATTCAATCGGTTATATAAAGAAAAAAAAAAATCAATATATTATATGAAGGAAATAAAAAATATTATATAAAGGAAATAAAAATAAATAAATATTTAATATAAAGAAAATAAAAAACAACAAACAATATATTATATAAATGAAACGGGGGCCTGAATGGCCGAGTGGCTAGCGCTCTGGAGCTCGGTACCACAGGTTTCGGGTTCGAACCCGGCGGTGCCATGGATGTTTGTAGTGGTTCGGAATCCACTTTAAATCGTAGGTCCCAGTCTAATAGGATCGTAGAGCGTTGCGGGGGCATTGTTACTCCGTGGCTTATCTTCAAGTCACACGCGCCCCCTGGGTAATGTGAAGTGAGTACCGTCCTTGCAGCGTTTGCCTTAAGGCATCCAAGACCAAGCTGTCTAAGTGTTTGCCAGCTGCATTAGAAAGAAAAAAATATAAAGGAAATAAAAATAACTCAATATATTATATAAAGAAAATTTTAAAAAAATCAATATATTATATAAAGGAAGTATAAAAAAAAAGAAATTAAACAGATTATATAGAAGAAATTTAAAAAAAACCCAATGTATTATATAAAGGAAATAAAAATAACTCAATATATTATGTAAAGAAAATAACAAAAATTAAAAATATTATATAAAGGAAGTATTAAAAAAATTAATAAACAGATTATATAGAAGATGTAACAAAAAAAAAAAAAAAAAATCAAATTTATTTATCATTCCATCCTCAATATTTAAAATTTTTTCCTCATTAGTCAGAGAACTATTCTTTTTTCTTTAACTTATCTAGATTTATGACAATGACTGGTAAATTCTACAGAAATTACTATGCTAAATTTAAAAAAGTGAAATTAATTTTCATTTTCCTAACGAAGGGAAAATATAATTTTCTCTTATCATATCATTGAAGAAAAACTTGTAAATAAATTCTGTTTTGAGCATCAACAATGTACATCTGCAAAGGTAGTCCATTACATTTCAAAGAGCATATTTTTTACAGTAAAAAAATGCATTTAAATAATTGCCCACATATGTAGTAAATCGTAAAATTTTGGATCTTTTTGGACATGTTAATAAGACAAAGGTTATCAACAATTTCTCAATATATTATTTCAAATTCCTGACATAGAACTAACTACTAAATAAATTACAAAATAATAGTATTTATAATTTCCACTGAGGAATGCTTTTGATTTTCATTCTTTGATGATATTCATCATAAATACATTTTGATATTCCGCATTAACAAATGAGATACAGTTTTTGCAAAAATGTCTTTATAAGTCAGCAAAACTGAAAATTTTCAAACTTGATCTTTCAAACCAAAATTAAAGAACCTAAAAAATGATGGTTGATTATTGTGTATAATGTTCTAGAACAATGAATTTTTATGTCCGACTCGTGACTCAATGGCAACGTGCGCCACTGGTGAACGTTAGGGGGAGGTTCAGTCCACTGGCGGCTTTATTGTAGGCTCTGTTACAAAAAACGAGGAGACTCGATGGCGTTTGGGATGTTCAGTATCTTGCCTCGTTAGTCAGACAACCAGGTGAGAGTTTTCCGGGTTTTCTCCCCTACGATATGAAAATGCGGAGTAGTTCCGCCTAAAAGTCTTCCTGGAAGATTTCTACCTATGGGTACTCCATCACAACAGAAGCTCTCCACCTTTCCCTCTTTCTATGAGAACTGACGGATTCTTGGACTTGGTCTAGATGTTGATGTCCACCAAGTGGGATAAGAAACAACAACATGCTTTTTTTTATCCCATGGCACCTTTTGTTCGAGGAAATATCTACAATTGAATATATCAAAAGCAATTATTAGTATTATTATTATTATTTTTGTTTAATATAAGTATTGTAACAACGAAATAATTTTACAATGATGTCTATTATAATACCATTTCGAAATAATAAACGGCATCATCATAAACTTCATATTCTGTTAATTTAAGTTAAATGTCATCCGAAAACAACGAAAGTCGTCCTAAAAATCGAAAGTCGTGTATATTCATTGTAAATGTTGCTGTTGTGTTGTTTCTTATCCCACTTGATAGATATCTAGACCAAACCCACGAATCGGTATGAACTCACGGTTGAAGGGAAAGGGGCAACTGTGATGGAGCACCTACAGGTAGAAGTCTGACTTGGCTTCGTGACGCTGAAGATCTTTTTCGGGGGTAGGGTTGTTAGCCTTGCACCCAATGCCCTACAGTCATATGAGATCAAGACCTATGGCTTAAAGTGGATGCTGAACCACTACAAATATCCATGGCACTGCCGGGACTCGAACCCGAAACCCTGGCACCGAGAGGCAGAGCGCTAGACACTCTGCCTTTCAGGTCCCAATTTCCTCGGCCGTTCAGGCCCAACTTCATATTTTATTCATTTACGTTAATTGTCAACCAAAAACAATGTTTTCCTGAAAGTCGAAATTCATATATTGTTGTAAATGTATCCTTCATATTCACTGTACGAATAAAATGGAGAGAGAAGGTAGATGTATGAGCGCTAATTGCTAATGGTTCTGAAAAATGTATCATCATAGAAACACTTAACTAACCAAAGTGAAAATGCGGGAATTAATCATTTAGTAGTCGAATAACAACATTTCATGGATTACCAAATTATTTACCAGCTACATCGCACGGCAATCTACATAGAGCAAAAGTATTCTCTAGAGATTAGGCATTAACGGGCATTTTACTATTACAATGAAACTATTTGTTTTATGCATTAGTGATAAAATAACACAGCATGCATCTTGGAAACAACCATTACTGTAATTAGCTTAACATTGATAAGAAATTTAATTAAAGGTAAGTGAAAATAAAGATAATGAATATATATATTTCCATGGATTTCAGGTCAAAAAGATTACTCTAGGGAATTCAATTTTACTTAATTATTGGTCAGAAGATTATGCTGTTGTTCTAATGCGGCTGGCAATACAGAGACAGTTAATTTTCAGGTCATAAGCAAGGGCCGCATCACTGTTACTCATTTAGCACTACCCAGAGAGGGCACGTGTAGCTTGAAGATATGCTACGGACGCGAGTAATAGCCTCACATCACTCTACAATCATATTAGATCGGGACCTACAGTTTAAAGTGGATTTCGAACCACTACAAACATCCATGGCACCGCCGGGACTCGAACACGAAGCCTGAGGTACCGAGCGGCCATCAGGCCATCGGGCCACAGGAGGTTATTACAATAGCAATATTTGCATTAAACTTTCTATTCATTAAAATCTATCATCTTCGTTTCTGATTCCTAATCTGTTATATCCATTATATCCTCTCTAAGTATATAGGTTATATAATTTTTATAAAAAAATTACATTCGTTCGTATAAAATTCAAAATATTATTTATATTTTATATAACTATGATATATATAACTTTATATAACTTTAAATTATAAAGCACCAAGAGAATTTAATGTACTTTCAATATATTTTTTAATAATGTAGCTTTAAGTAGACTTCGTGTTATACTCAATATTTCCCAAATAGTTCACCTATGGATAGTTGATTTACTTTACAAAGACTTACGATAATTATCAAGACCCAAGATGGAACGAATCTGATGTGTTGAATACAAGAAACCCAGAAAAACTCCAATTAGGCAGTCTGGCTGTCGATGGGAGAAGTTCATGTGCGCTGTTACAGTAGCAATAGAGACTTCTCATTTCTGGATTGGTTTGGTTTGTCGCTCTACTGTCATTTTGTGCATACTATGGATCTAATTAGGCCGAGACCTACAGTTTAAGGAGGATTCTGAACCACTAACAAACAATCATGCCTCCGCCAGGATACGAATCTGAAGCCTGTGGTACCAAGGGCCAGAGCGCTAACCAATTGGTTATCAGGTCGCTCTCATTTCTGGAAGTAGCAATTGCAACATATGCCACCAGCGAATTCCATCCCTCCTGCTCCTTAAATGCGTCAGTTGTTTCAATTGATGATTCAGTTCTTCATTTTTAATTTGTACTAGTGAAATTATTGAAATTATTTTTTAGAATTATTTTTATTCTTTACGTATTATTATACAAGATATTATTTAATATTGCTCTACATGCAAGAACTATTCTACTTGTAGTGAATTACTATGCCTAGATAGTTAGATAATAATGATTTACATTGAAATTTGGTATAAAAAATTAGTAAGGGAAGAGGAAATTCTTTAGAGCAGAGATGTACAAACCCCGCATCTGCATTTCTAACAGTTCGCCGCGTAATATGTCAATTTTATTTTTAAAAGTCATGAATAGGTAATTTTTTAAAGATTTTAAAGAAGGGCTAAACTATGGAAAATGATTTGACTGCTTCCAGTTTAATAAATAAAACATATAAATACTAGAAAAATATTTTAATTTTATGTTTGTCTAATATAAGGGCATGATGGCCGAGTGACTAGTGCTCTGACGCTCGGTGCCACAGGTTTCGGATTCGAGTCCCAGAGGTGGCATGGATGTTTGGAGGGGTTCGGAATCCACTTTAAACCGTAGATCCCGGTCTAATATGACTGTAGAGCTTAGGACTGACAATACTACCTCGTAAAAAAAAAAAAAAGAAATCCTGTCCTGTCTTGAAATTGACCAGTAGGCAGACGGCCTTGGAATCTAAATTTAAAAATTTTATTTGAATGCTCTTGATCACATTAGAATATCTTACTAGTATTGAATGTGATTTAGTTTTATTATAATTTGATATATCAGATAAAACCGTTGTAAATATTGTAATTCCAAGTCTTCTGTAAATATTTTGTCGCAGTAATTTTTAAATACTGATTTAATAATAACCTCGTATTTGCCATGGAACATGAAAATTTAGGCTATCATGCGCTGTTGCGACACCGATGATGATGAATATATTGCAAACTAGAGATAAAAACTCTAGTTAATAACGTTCTAGCCTAGATTTAGGATCTTGATCTATATTATTTAGGAACAAACTTTTTATATTTAAAAGGAGGACAAAAAAAATAAATTGAAGACAAAAAAAAAAAAAAATCTTAAATAAAAAGAAATATTTTATTCATTACAATAATCATGCAAACTACACTACAATGTAATAAATGCATCATAAAAACATTTTTAACATTTTATATTATAATTATTCTTACATGCCTGTTAATTATTATTTAAAGGAGTACTTTTCCGTTGGAGAAATGTTTTTTGTCAATGTATCATCTTCTAACAAAACATTTAAAATATTTGAAGAAGAAATATCTTTCACATTGAATTTTAGGTAAATCTTGCAGCTGGAATATGAACATCCAAACTGATTTCTCACTTCACTTTCTCACTCTAAAAATCATTAGCAATTTAAAAAATTTTTTTAAACTTTTGTAAAAATTCATGGGTAGCCAAAATAAATTAAACAATAAAGGGTCAAATATTTCTACTCATCTTTTATCAATTTTTTTTCCAATGCAGCTGGCAAACAGACATGGACGTCTTTGGAGGCCAATAAGGGCTGCACCGATGTTACTCACTTTGCATTACCCAGGGGCGTGTGTGACTTGATGGTAAGCCACGGACGCGGAGTAACAATGCACCCGCAGCGCTCTACGATCCTATTAGGACCGGCACCTAAGGCTTAAAGTGGATTCCGAACCACTACGACACCCATTTGCAAAGCCGGGATTTGAGCCCGATACTTGTGGTGCCGAACGCCAGAGCGCTAGCCATTCGGCCATCAGGCCCCCTTCTTTTATCAATTTCAACGTGTTAATTTTTTCATTGCATTAATTTTTCAGAATTTAAATACAAATTCAGTATACTTTCGGATACTTGATTCGATATTTTTCAAAGAGGCAATTGTGGTCTATTTTAATGTCTGGCATTTCTTTAGATAAAAATTCGTCAACACAAGATTCAATATCTGTTCAATATACTTATAATGAAATCAAAAACACCGCTGAAAACTGTTTGTTATTTCAGACCGTTTTTCGATATGTTAAAAACATGTTTGATAAAAATCCTGTGCTTCTTTGACAAGTTTTTCTGTTATGCCCGGATTTCCGTTATGCCAGATTCGTTGAGTCTGATAATTTTCTTTTCACTCAACTTTTTTTTTTTTTTTTTTTTTTCTTTTTACTCAATGCTTTAAAACCATACTAAAGTTTGCAATTTTCCTCTAAAATATTGCTTTAAAAAATTATAAACTGAGAAATTTAAAAGTTAATTGATGTAATAAAAAATAGTGACCTTCTTTTTATGAATATAGGGTACTGTTTTCCACGAGTCTTTTCAGTAATATAAAGTAGGTTTTCTATTTTAATTATTATATCATAGTTTTACGGCCTGATTTCATTCTTTGACATGTGCATTTTGCAAATCTTTATTCACTCAACTGATTGTAAAATATTTTAAACTTCACCAAATGATGGTGTAGTTTTAAAGCATTTTAATAACATTATTTGGTTTCTCATTTTTAAAAATATGTAGTTTCATTTTATTATTATGTTTATAGAACGAATAATGGCTATTTAAAATTAGCGTGTGTAAAATTTTTATAGTCATGTAAATATACAAAATAAATAAATAAATAAAATTAAAGAACGCAGAAAGATCAAAGCAACTCTCTTTTTTATTTTTGCAATGCTGGAGTTTTACTGAAGTCAAATAAAGCCTTTACTTACTCTTTTCACCTGTAGAAAAAATGAATAGAAAAAAGGAGGTCTTTTGTTTCTAATTTGAGCAACTTAAAAAAAAATCTCTTATTTTTAGCCCTCTTAAAAAATCATACCTCTTCTCGAGAAAGAGGTCTACGCTCTTCAGCTTCAGCTACGCAACTTAAGTTCGTTCCTAATTGAGCTTCAAGTCAATGTCTGGCTTGTATTTCATTTAATGGGGAAAAATCCTTAAAATAAATGCACCGTGTTTAGTGAGAAAATTATGAAATGTTGCATTATTTTTAACTGCTTTTCACATATTATTTATATGTTTAATTAAGTTTTTAACAAAATAACGAGTTTGTAAAATAAATATTGCAATAAACTTTTCTGCCAGCTGTGACTGAGCCTAACTCTTCCACCTGTCATGTTCTGCGTACTAATGGGGTTCAGACCATCTGTCACTACAGCGAGTGTCTTTGAGAACAAAGGATGATCGGATGTGTCCAGATAGCGTCCCGAGAACTCGTGTGAAATAATCTATTACTGTGTCCAAAAAGTAAGACCAATTTTCAATTTAAATTTCCCGGGGCTTATGCAATTTCAATTTTTCTTTTCTTTTTTAGGTTGCTGGCACTGTCCTTGGCATCTATGTGAAATTTCAAGTCAAAATATTCATTAGTGTTTGAGTTACTCTTGGTTTTGTGAGACGCCAAAAACTGATTCCGGCGATTTTTGAAATGTCTGAATTAGTTGAGCAAAGAACTTGCATCAAATTTTGTTTGCGGAAACGTATAGAATGTTGCAGAAGGCATTCGGTGAGCATTCCTATATCGGAAAGAAATGTTTAGAAGTAGTATAAACAGTTCGAAGAAGGCAGAGAACGCGTTGAAGACGAAGAGCCCTCTGGTCGACCATCCACCTCAACCGACGAAGCTCATGTCCAAAAAATTAAAGATTTGGTGCTTGCAAACCGTCGATTTACAATTAGACACCTTACTGCTGATGTTGAAATTTCAAAAGGATCGGTCAATTCCATTTTGGGCCTCAAACGCGTCAAATCTCGATTGATACGGAAAACACTGAATGCGCCAGCTCAAACTGCTTTGATTCTTCGCCAAAAATGAAACCCATATCGTTCCACCATCACCGTATTCACACCGTGCGACTCCTGGCTATTCCCTAAACTCAAAAGGTCTCGCCGGGGACACCGTTTTGAGTCGATTGAAGAGATTCAACATGAATCGCCGCTCGCTTTGACTGTCAATGACTTTTTAGCATGCATTGGGGATTGGAAAAAAAGTTGGCATAAGTGCATTGTGTCGGAGGGGATTACTTTGAAGGCGATGAAATAAATTTGGAAGAATAAATAAAGAGTTTTTGAAAATTAAAATAATTGGTCTTACTTCTTGGGCAGCGTAGTAATACAGGGGTAGCCAACCCACGGCTCGCCTTTAATATTTTCCCGGCCCGTGAGATTTATCCCACTTTTACAAAATATATTTATTTTACAATGGCCGAAGTAGTGAAAAACAATGTATTAAAAAAAATACATTATTTGTACATCCATATTAATTAACTTTGAATTTAAAATAATATTCTTGCGAATAGACAGACATTCCTTACTTTATTTATGAGTTTACAATTATGAATTCGCAGAATAATTAAAGTATGGAGACCAATTACGATGCAACACTAATCACGATAAACACCTAATGCAATTACAACACCAATTATGATGTGCAAATATCAAGATTGACATCGATTTGCAAAAGCTAAGTGAAAGAATGGAGAAATAAATATCTCACTAGTAAAATAAATATTTTTTAATGATTTCATTTATATTTATATATTTCATTTTTAGTGTTATATATTTCTTTACAATGTGCGTTTAGTATCATCCTTATTATATTGTCTATGTTTACATGTAAGAATAATAGTAAACACAATAATAATAACTCATTATCTTTAAATTTTTCACCCCAAAAATGTCTATATTGGGTTTAAATCTAATATGGGGATATATAATTTTATATGCGGCCTGCGGAGTTATGATGTTTCGAAAGTGGCCAACAAGATCATTTGGGTTGACCATCCCTGATCTAATATATCTTAATTAAACTGTAAATTCTTTCTTTTAAAAATGTAAAATTGTCCTAACTCAAACAAAACTTCTTACTGCAATAGAATATTAAAATGATAATTTAAAAATTCATTTAATATCAAAATGTTAGCTTTATGAACAGCTTATGTTAGTTTGTAATAGCTGTACAAATAAACAATCCACTATTTCAAATCAAGTCACTTACCTATTAATAAATAATATGCATGTTATAACTGAAGGAATTAAAATTATTCATTTGGTATTGTGAAGTATTATGGAAAATAATGATCTCAAATGATGCGATAAAATATGATAGTAAAAATAAAAGGTATGATAAATGGTAATATGAAAAATAAATAACTGATCTCAAATAATGAGGAAAATATGTTAATAAAAATATGATAAATGGTAATATGAAAAATAATGATCTGAAATGATAAGAAAAAATATGATAAGAAAAATAAAAAATATTACAAATGATAATATAAAAAATAAATAAATAATCTAAAATGACGAGAAAAATATGATAATAAAAATAAATAAATATGATAAATGATAACAAGAAAAATAAATAAATGATCTCAAATGATGAAATAATAATCTAAGATAAAAGTTCCAACTTTTTGCTTCCTGGACCAAAAATTTGAAAATTTGAATTTTTTGCTTCTTTCTTTCGTTTGAAAAAAATTCTGTTTTAGGCTGTATGTAATTTTAATGTTATAGTTGTTAAACAAAGAATTTTAGAAAATCTATGATATTCACCATGATAAAATAAGTAAAAAATATCATCGCATTTTTAGCTCTGTTTTGGTTCAGAAATTTTTTTAAACAATTAAGCTGCCCAAGAAGTTTTAATCATTGAAACATGAGAAATATTTTAAAATAAAAATGTGAAGCTTAGATTTGTATTTAAGTAAAATAAAATCTGCATAAAATAAAAATTGTTGATGTTTTGTAATTAGAGTTTTAATAAATAAGTTTTAAGGAAATTGGCGATTTTCTGTTATTTTTGCATTCTTTAAAATGCACACGAAATTGGGCATCCATGACATAAATATTCAATGATTAAAATGAAATGTCTCAGTGTGAAGTAAAATAAACATTTTTACATTGGGTGTCTGTGGTTCTTGTAGCTACGTTTGTAAACACCGGTGAACTTTGTATTCCACTTAATCCACTTAATAAGCAATAAGCAGCCGACCGACGGAGTATGCTGAGAGAGAGCATTACTTTCCGAGAGAAGGGAATTTATTGTCTGACAAGAATTTCAACATATCAAATGTTGTGTCTATTATTGTATCTAATTCTCAGAAGCGGATTTTATAATATACTCGGTTTTCGGAAAATAAAACCTTAATCTTTTAATTGTTATCTAAATTTAGTAGTGCTTCATGCTTATTTAAAGTTTCCATTATGTTAGAAACTGTAGTGATTTCATTTCGTTTATAGAAAACGTGAACTTTTCCTCTTATAGTTGAAATAGTAAAGTTATCATAATTGTTAAATCTCATTTTTTTCCAGTTTTTAAAGGATTTTTTTAAGCAGCTTTTAAACTGACTTTTAGATGAAATTCATTCTGCATCCACATTATACAAGATACAGAGATACCAATTAAATTTGATATAAAGATGAACAGTCCAGTATGAGACTTTCCTAGTTGTTCCTGTATAAGTTTTTAGAAAGCATTTAATGCGATAACTTCCGCAGAACTTTTATTTTTAAGAAGTTGAAATTCATGTCTATTTGGCTTATTCCCAGATACAAAATGAGCAGGTTTAAAAGATAAAAAAATTACGAAAAAAAGTAGAAAAAGTATGGACAGTACGAGTAATGAAATGCAGATAATAAATAAACATTTAAAAACAGCGGATGTGGATAAATGAAAAGCGTAGGAAAAGTTAGCGCCATGGTGATATTTTTTTCTACTTACACATTTAGGGTTATTAATCCAAATGTAAAAGACAACCAAGCAAACACGTTATTTGCTGTTAGCATTATGATATAAAATTTAACAGCTAAATTAAACCGAAATAAAAAAAATGTGACAAAATTTGTACTGGAAAACTAATTAAATTCCCAATAAATAGTTTAATAATATTATCATTTTTCGATATATTATTCAATACGATGTTTTACCATAAACATGCATTGTTTGACAACCATATTTTCTGAAGGACTATTCTAGTAGCATTAATCAGTATAGTAGTATAGTAGTTGGTGATAGACGAAGAATGAACAAAAATTATATAGGAAGATGCATCAAATTACTGAATTTTATGCTAAAATAGAAAAGTTTTGAAAAGGAAAAGATATTCCACTAGCTTTTAAGAAGGTACTAAAATTGAGTTGTTATTTGGTGTACGAAGAGTTTTCAGAGGAATTTTCAGCTCACCTTTACATATGAACTTTTCCTGCCATGTTTTCGAATTGTGAGATACTTTTTAGTAATGTTTTGAGTTATTACGCCCTAAACTAATTTAATGCAATTTTTTTTTTATTTTCCTATTACTTATTGTGATTTATGAGACATAACATTCTTGGAAAAAAAAAGTTGACAATTGAAATAACAAATTAAGAGAACAAATTTACTAATAAAAATTACGGAGTTATGGAAGTATGCGAAATGACAAAGCCAAAAGAGACAACGATTAGATTGGTTTGTCTCTCTACGGTCATTTTTGGACACGTTAGGCTAATTAGACCGGGACCTACTGTTTCGGTGGAATTTGAACCACTAACAAACATCCATATCACCGCCAGGATTCGAACCTTAAGCCCGAGGTAAGAGAGACAACGAAGAGAAATATTTAGTTACCCAAATGTAAAAGAAGCTGTTATGAGAAAATGTGAAGATGGATTAGTACGGTTAAATGCAACAACTGAATTTAGAATGTCGAGGTCATGACATCAAAGGATTATAAAAGGGTGTTATTATTACAAATTATGCCCCGACCCTCAAAATAGGCTGGTACACAACACTGCAACTGCAACTGCAAATCAGACTTACCACAACATAACAGAGAATTACGAGTATGAACCAAAAAAATGTGGTTAATTGAAAATAATACTATATATTTCACAACATTTATTATAATTCATTGGTTTACATTTGAATAACAAAACACCTTAATTAAGTAAAACACAATGAAGTATCACTTAATGATGAAGTAAGCTTGCACTTATAAAAGGTGGGTTACAAAAAGCAACAAATTTTATATTAATTTATTGAATTTTTTTATATTAATTCAATAAATTAATATTAAAATGTAACTTTCTATTAAACGTAAACGGAAAAACTTTACGAAGTGAAAATAGGGATAATATAAAATATACAATCCAAGATCACTTCTTAATTTAGTTTTAAACATAATTGAAAGAAGTTAATGGAATATCTCTATAGGAGAAATTCATTGTTTTTTTGAAAAGATTTTAGTCGTTGGTAAGTTATACTGAGCAATCACAATAAATTTCTTGATAGTATTTCTTTTGAAATATTCAATTACAATTCTTTTCAATTATTGAATTGAGTTTAGACTTCCTATTTGTCGGGGAGTTATAATTTGCTGCTTCTCAGATACCAGGGAAATTGGAGGAACCCTATAATTATTCACATTAAAAACGCATTAATTACAAAATATATGAACGTTTCAATTTTCAGTTACTATTCACTTCTGCAACCGGCAACTGGCGTACCGTTTTAGGAGTACCAACAGGGGAAATACCCTTAAACCTCCTCCTTAAATCATATATATGTGCTCAGAATTCTAATTGGCTGGTTTAAGGTTAGTACAAAAATAAAAGATAAAGTTTCTAAAAATTCAAATTAAAGTGGTACTCAAAAATTAAAAATACTAAAAATAAATAAAAGTAAGATACAATATAAAAAGAATCAAAAGTTAAGTTTAAATTCGGTACAATTAGGGACCAGTTGCCGATGCCATAAGACTATTGAAAAACGTAAACAATGCAGTGAAAGGGTTATGCTGAACGGTGTTAGTTGTTTTGAACGAAAATCATTTGTGTGTCAGGCATGCGCCTAGAAGAAATTTGGCATATGACAATATTACGCAAAGTAGGAGTGCAGATATTTAGAGATAACACATATTTTATTGTAGAAGAACAATGATGAGCGAAAAAGAGCTAAGAACATTCATGTGAATGGTATGCACAATAGAAAAATGTTGTACAATCGGCCAAAAAGAAAAATTGGACAACTTTAATAACTTTTGTAATTATCATTAGATATTCACACAAGTAACATCGTATGAATCGAAGGGATCTAACTTAAGATGCAATACAGTTAATAAACAAAATTAATTAACATGGTTAATTAATCGCTAATTCGAAATTTTGAACGCAATCGACCCAGCAAAATGAAATTAGCATCTTATAATTTTTTGTTGGTATCTGATTAAAAGTTTTGGAGTATAAGACTTCAAAAATTGACTTTCTTAATGTTAAATGAATGATTCAGCGTGTGCTAAAAGGTATTAAAATATAATATATTTTGTATACACAAGGGAAAAGTTTTTTTATTTAATATTAATTAATTCAATTTAATATATTTAAAATAAAAAAATGAAATATAGATTTTTGTTGTAAAACGTTAATTTTTATTTTACTGTAGGATAGATATTAGAGAGTTTTTGCATACCGTATTTTTATATGCGCAATTTCCTATGAGCATGCGCGCTAGGGAAAAAAATACCGTTTTATAAAAATACGGTATGCAAAAACTCTATTATCTTGACTATTTACTGAATTACCTTGAATTTTTTTGCTGAAAATTATTAGCAGTAGCTTTTAGAAGCACAGCATATCTTTTTAAGCATTGAATATTCCTGCTAAGGATAAACACACTAAATCCCTATGCAGGAAAGATTCTATATTAAACTTTTGGAAAAATACTTAGGAAATGAGCTGTTTAGACTTCTAAGGGTATTTGTTCTAAACTGAGATGGCATCAGAAACCAAAATTGGTTCACTAAACTGGTATTTCATTGCAAACTCATCAATAAGCTTCATTCCTAATGAAACAGTATTAAAAGTTCTAATGGATACTCCGAATCGGCATTTATTGAATTGTTTTTAATAAAAATCGAAATTATAAAATATTTTTAATTTCTTCCATCATAGAAGGAATGTTTTACCTTTTTTCGAATTTATTTTCTTGCAAACGATATCCAATTAAATAAACTGAATTCTTTTGGTGAATATTAGTTCTAATTCATAATACAATCGAATTTTTTTCATCGAATAGCAAACGATATTTTAATTATAAGAACAGTAATTAAATAGAAAAACTATCTTTTTCAAAGCTAAAAGCTTTCAGCTAATACTTTTGAAAAATAGAATAATTTAATGAAAAAATTTTATTAAAATGTAATTATTAATTTAAATGGAAAACAATGGCATCCATTTCAGATATTTTACATAACAGCAGGCAATAAATGGTAAAAAATATACATAATTCACAAAAAAATAAAAAGATAAAAAAGAATTCATTATTAATTATATAAATAAATTGTTAATGATTAATAAATAGTTTTAAAAATTAAATTTTAAAATTTTATAAAACTTTAATATATATTAGAACTTTGATGGATTTTATTAATCGTAATATTTTATTTAGAATTTCTGGAATTGCAGCATTTTTAATTAATAATTAAAATAATTAAAATGATTTAAAATTAGTATTTTTAAATATTAACTACTAAACTACTACTTTATAAATGTATCTTATTATTTTATTTGTTGATTTATTTTATTTTTTAATGTTTGAATTATTTTTTATTTCAAAAATGTTGAGCAGAATTTTTATAATACTCTAAATGAAAGCAAATTTCTAGTTGAAAAAAAAATAGATAATTTAAAGTTTCTCAGAAATATATATTTAAAACATTAAATTTGGCAACGGATTCCTTTTGAATTAAAATTAAAAAGAATTTTTATCCATCGAAATTCAGATAATATTTTGAAAATGCGTATTATAATATTTTATAACATTAATAAAAATTTAAATCTCAATCTAAATCATGTTCCTTTAAATAAAATGGTGTATTTGATCACTTTTGTTAAAAATGTTCACATTCGATTGAAATCAAATACGTATACTAATAATATAAACTATCATCATCATCTCAACAGTCCCATGATGGGCCAAGGCCGTCTGCCTACTGGCAGATTTCGAAACATGATGTCTTCTTTTTACGGGGTAGAGTTGTCAGCCCTACGCTCAATGCTCTACAGTCATGTTAGACTGGGACCTAGAATTTAAAGTGAATTCAGAACCGCTACAAACATCCATGGCACCTTCGGGACTCGAACCCGACGCCAGTGGTACCGAACGCCAATATAAATCATGTACATAAAAAATTAAATGTTTATTTTGTATTTCATAGACTAACTTAAAATCTGTCATTAAGAAAGCCCCCCTTCCCCTTTTTTATACAATTTCTGCTTAATCAAACAAGAAAATTCTACAAATGGTTCTTGGTTAATTTGTAACTTATTAAATTCTTATGCTTATAGCTTATAATTGCATGCTTATAATGCAAATCTCTATTGGTACCGAAAACACTGAATGCGCCAGCTCACACTGCATTGATTCTTCGTGACTTTTTCGCCAAAAATAAACCCATGTCGTTCCACAACCACCGCATCCCATCGTGCGACTTCTGGCTATTTGCTAAACTCGAAAGACCACCCGGGGACACCATTTTGAGTCGACTGAAGAAATTCAACGTGATTCGCCGAGCTCTTTAAAGACCATCCCTCCTGATGACTTTTTAGCATGCATTGAGGATTGGAAAAAGTTGGCATAAGTGCAGTGTGTCCGGAGGGTTTACTTTGAAGGTGATGAATTAAATTTGGAAGAATAAATAAATAGTTTTTGAAAAAAAAAAAATAAAATTGGTCTTACTTCTTGGGCACAGTAGTATATATTATATCTGAAGGATTAGCGACACTAGAAAATCAACAACATAAAAATTTTATTACATTATAATTAATTTTTTCATAACGGTATTAAATATTTTTAAAAAATAGTCTCAAAAATTTGTCTAAAGCAGTCTTTTTAACTATGGAATTTTTTTTTTCCTTTCGACTGGCAAAAAAAAAAATTTTAAATATATATTAATTAGAAAGAGAGATATGGTTCATTTAGTGAAAATTTCATTTAACATTAGAAAGTCAATTTTTGAACCCGTATATCTCCAAATCCTTTAATCAGGTATCTACACAAAAATATCATGCAAAATTTTATCATTCTGTGTTGATTGCGTTAAAAATCTCGGATACATAATAGAAAATTTTGGAGTTTAGAAGTTAATTAACCATGTTAATTAATTTTGTTAATTAACTGAATTACACTTTAAGTGAGTTCCCTCCTATCCATTTCCAACGATATCATTTATGTAAATATCTAATGATAGTTACAAAAGTTAAATAAAAGTGTCTTTTTTTTTTTTTTTTTTTTTTTCCACCGACTGAAGACAAACCCACAGAAGCACAAGTCTTTCCAGAAAATCTTTCCCGTTTCCAACTACATTTCTACATTAAAATATTTTCATCTATTTTTTCATCTTTTTTTTATTCCATAAATTTTTTTTTTTAATTATCTGTTTATATTTTTAATTTACTCTCAATACTACTATCATAGGAGGTGTAAAAATGTCACCGTATTAGAATGTAATTTATTAAAATATTATACTGGATATATTCCGCCTTCTTGAATGAATTTTTATTTAATATTTTGTTATGTTTAGCATATTTGTTATGTATATCACTGTTATTTTTCCTAATAAAATTTACCAAAAGAAAAATTATATTATTTTCTCAAGCAAGGAACAGGAGTCCCATAATTTAGTTGAAAATAAAATTATAAATGAAAAAAAAATTCGTTCGACAATTCTTATTAAAAATAATAATATATTTTTTAAAAATTTTAGCATCATATAACTTAAAATACCGCAAGTTTAAAACTGCTGGTTTGTGCCGCCATCTATTTTTCACCGCAAAAAAGTATTTAATCACAATTAAATTACATTTTTTTTTTATGCGATGTCATGATGATTTCTAGTAATATTTTTAAAAAACATAATGCATACATACATAATAAAATACTACGTATATATATTTATATATCTAGAAATGAAATTTCTAAAAATTTCAGAAATCCAGTCCTGGTATAAGTATCACGGGATCATGGATTGACTGCCCAATACCCACCATGAAATTATAAAATTTCCTTAAAACAGTGAGATTCTTATGTACACATTATATGTTTTTATGCATAAAATAATAAAAATAATTAAGTTTTTAGTTTACTTTTAAATAAAATGCTTTGCTTCCAATTTTTATTTATTAGGCTATTTCATAGTAGAACACAAAACTCATCAATTTTTTTTTTTTTTTTTAATCTTAATTTAATAATTAAACTTTCTTAAATTTATGAAAAAGATAGAAAGAAAACCTAAATTTTACTAAATAAAATTAAAGATTTCTAAGTTACGACATTTTGGCTTATTTGACATGCTGTATATTTATTTCACATATTACATTTATACTATCTTTTTTGGTTAGAGATTTCAATTAAATTAGTAATATGGATTATGCGTGTTAAACGTATTATGCCTCTTTTTTTTTATGTATACCTTGATGTATAATCAAGATACCCGAGTATCAGGTCCGATATAGTACTTTTAGGTAAACTAGATGAAGCATGAACTCGAAGGGAGTATTGTAACTCTGAGCTGAAAGAGAGAGAAAGAACTATGAAGAGAAAGACGTATATTCACGATACTAATGGTGTAGATTTATTGAAGAAGCGAATTTTATAATATTTTCTTAACCACCGTATAAATAATTATATAACTTAATTGCCCTGGTCTTTAGATTTTTGTAATTTTAAGTAAGTGTGTTTAAAAATTCCTAGACACAGTTTAAAAAACCCCGATATATATATATATCGGGTTTTTTATCCATAATATATATATTTATTTATTTATTTGCGTTCAATAGATTAATTATGTTAAATTGTAAAATTTACAATTAACTTTCATCAAAGAAACTTTTTTTCCCCCTCATCTTACACCGCTATAAAGTTTTAGACTTAAATTTAAACTATGCAGTGCAAAGCCCAAATGTGTACCAAATAAAAATTAAATTCGAAAATTAGTCGTTCAAGTATAGGCAGACTTGTCAGAGGGATGGTGAATGATGATGCTGGTAATGGCATCATACTCGTCTTGCTGGGGTAGGAATAATTTATCTGAGGAAATTCTTTGGTGGCCAGGCATTATCTTTGCCATATATATATACATATAAACAGAATTCTATTTACACAGAAATGAAAATTAAAGATATTAATTAGAAATACAAGTGCAGTACACTCCAAAGTTGGAGATTTTCAGAGTTACGTCGAATCTCGAAACGCGTAGTCTGGGGCAGATCTTAATTATCACAAGGCGTGATACACGAAAACACAAGTGACTACCTTTTGAAAACATGCGGAAATTCCGACCCGTTGAATCACTTCAGAGAAAAGTCAACACTTCTTATTGACTCCAATAAAATAGTTGCAGAACTGTCTTTCTTCCACTCCAAAACTCTCTTTTAGAAAATCCGTCATGAGAGAAGGGGAGGGGTCAGCTTCCCTCACTTCTCATTTGAGTAGACATTTTCTCAGCCCATGGTCTATCACCAGTCACGGTGCAACAACTCATGTGGTAGTTTACCATATTCCATCTGGAATTGTTTCGACCTGTGAAGGTCGAACAGACAATTGCTAATTTCATGAAGTCTCATTATCCGTGACACTGAATATTTGCTACCAGATTTGAGTGACAGGTTATTTTCATTAGTACAAAATACTAATTGCATGTAATATAACTATCCATAATACTGCTTATCTGCTTTCAAATTTCAGTGATAGATTGTTATGTACTTGTTAAAGAATATGCAGTCCTCTCACCTGGGAACGAAATGCTACAACTCTTCCCGTGCGAAAAATGCTACAATATTTATCTTCAACTTCAATAAAAGCTTCTGTCGCTCATGCTGAAGGCGAAATCATCTGTGGAAAGATCAATATCCCCTTCGACTAAATCCCCACCGCTGATATACTTGAAGCCAGTATTCAGAGAGCTAAGGAAAAGTAACCTCCTAGAAAATAACAAGAAACAAAAAACGAACCACATATAATGATGCCTTCTCTCTGCCGCCTAAAAAGACATATATCGCCCACTTATTGGTTTTGCCACTTTAAATCCTAATCAAAATCCTACTTCTAGCAGCGTTATCAATTCTAAATAATTTTAATTCTTTAATTTCTGTTTCAGGAAATGATTCTGACCAAGAGATGGCAGCACGAGATGTAATTTCCATTACTAGAACACCTAAAATTCCTCCAGTCTTCATCGATTGGCAAGATACGCAAAACATTCTACATGCTGAAGTTCATCCAAATCATGCCCAGTTCACAGGAGAGTTTTTCCGATTAAAACAGAAACTGAACAGGATTTTAGACACCTCATTCATTTCCTCGACTCTATAGACACTGAGTACAAAAATTTCATGCTTAAAAACGAAAATCAACAAAGGTTGTAATTCGGGGACTTTCCGGTTATACTCCGGTGGCTGACGTTGAGACGTAGCTTAATTCGCTACGATTTATCATTTATAAGATACTTTAACTTCGGAAGAATCAAACTAAAGAACCTATTGCCATTGTACTATGAACAAATTGTTCAGTCTTTAAAAGTGAACGAAATCTTCAACCTCACGGAACTCATAGGACTCAGAGTTTCCGTTGAAAATACAGATGCGCCCTGGGCCTAGTCAGTGCTTTAGATGCCAGGGTTTTTATCACAGCTCTGAGGTCTGCCGTATGGTACCCAGATGCGTGAAGTGAGCAGAATTGCACTTCTTGAAAGATTGTATGTATCCTATAGAACATCCTCTCAAATGCTTTATTTGTAATGGAAGTCACTCAGCGAATTGGCACTTTTGACCCAAATTGCCTGGGAGTGCTAGACAAATTAATACTAACAAAAAAAAGCAAGCCCCTTTCCCTCTTCCTTGTCACCAGGAACATAGTTCCAAATAAATCCAGGATGCTGCCATCTCAGGTGTCGCAGGTGAACCCAACCTTTTCTTTTGCCGACGCTATTTCAAATAAAGCAAGGTCTATAGAACTTAATAATTTTCCTTCTTTAGATAGTAATTTAAACAGCCAGGCAAATCGTTAATCCCATTCAACAAAATCCGACGAGGCAAGAAAGATCTGCAGAGGAGAAAAAGAGCCACTTGCTCGGAAATCATCAAAAAGCTTAGTATTATTAATGTACCAAGGTATAGAAAGATTTTTTATTATATCAAGCCCTCCTTATTGCCTTCCTCATCTTCGGCAAGTGCCTTCAGGTGTGGACCATGCTTTAGTTATTTTTGAAAGTTATTGCAAACTAATTGAGAACCAAGTATAGGTCAACTGCCGAATGATATAAAAAATTCTATTAAAATAAGAAATCGTGCTGAGAAAACGTAGCAACGCTGTAGAGATCCTGAAGATTTACGAATTTGTTATAGATCCAAAAACGAAGTAAAAGATAAAATTAGATTGTACATGCAAAGACATTGGGAGTGCAACATCGAGGCACTTACACACAAAAAAGACTCTTTGGAAGAACATATCATGCCATTCCTTCCTTAACAGGTCGGTCCTGTTGATATCTTCGAAATCTGGAATTACATCAAATAACTGGACTCTAGGTCTGAATCACGTTTCCAATGAATCAAATTTGTACTCTATCTCACTTACATCATGAATTACATGGTGGAGAAAAGACATTTTCCAAATTGCTGGAAAATAACCACGATAGTTCAAATTCATAAGCCAAACTCTTATTCCTTTCTTCCACATAATTTTTGTCCAATTTCGCTACTAAGTAGTCTCTGCAAAAATATACGAATAAGAGATACTTAAATGCCTTAATCAGTTTTCCGAAGTTCAAAATATCATCATTCTTGAACAGTTTGGGTTCAGGAAGAATAGCTACTTTGTGTTACTTTTACTACTCAATTAAGCTTTGATAAGGTAAGCTCAAAGCTTTTGATAAGATTTGGCATAATGGTTTATTCACTAAACTCATTCGCATGAGTTTCTCTGCTCATTTAAGCTTTGATAAGATAAGCTCAAAGCTTTTGATAAGATTTGGCATGATGGTTTGTTCATTTAGCTCATTCGCATGGGTTTCTCTGCTCAATTAATTAAGATTCTGAACTCGTATCTCTTTCAGTATAGCACGAATAGAAAATTGCATTTCTTCTCCCACACTGATTGACAGTGGTGTTTCTCAAGATTCTTTCCTCGGTCTAGTAATTTTTTTCTTCATTATTTTAACGACTTTCCTAAAGCTGGAAATTATCACTTAGCTACATATGCTGACAACGCTGCGATTGTTACCACACACAAACAAACACGTACCATCGTCCGTATACGGCAAAAATCAATGTTATAAATTTGAATACTGGTTAGAAAACTGTAAAATTAAAATTAATCCAACTAAATGTGCGTGTCTATTGTTCAATAGAAAGTTATATTAGGAAGATTCTCAAAAAAAATGTTATTATCTTTGGCTAGCCCGTTTCCTGAGTGAAAAAAATATAGAAAGAATATACCTAGAAATGACTCTTGACACCAAATTGATTTTCTCACCTCATCTGAGATCTGCAGTTACAAAGGCAACCCCCATGAGTAAAACGGCCCATCTCAATATCAAAGCGCTATCTCTAGAAAAGCAGACTTGCCGTTAGGCACAAAGTTCTGTTACACAAATCCATTTTGAGACCTATTCTACTGTACGGTTGTCCTATTTGGGCATCTTCTACTATTACCAATTTGAGAAAGCTGCAAGTGTATCAAAACAAACGACGCTCCTTGGTTTGTTAAGAGAAAAATTATAAATCTCAATATCGATCCCCTCCTCGATTATATTAAAAAAACATTGCAAATCTTTTTTTGAAAAAGCCCTCAGATTCAAAGCGAACTACTACAAGAAATTCCAACATGCTGTGAACAGTTTGCAAAAGAGACTTAGAGCAATCCTAACACAGGAATTCATCTCATTACCCCATGTCCAAACTACGTAGGGTTGATTCTAGTTTTGTTTTTGAATCAGAGTCGCTATTCTAAAAGGCTGATATGCAACCGCTAAAGGTTGATATGCGTAACTACGGGAGCTATCTTCCCCATCCCTTGCTATATTGTGCACACGCAACCTATTTTCACCTATGACACCAAAAGCCAGTTATTCTAGTTTTTCACTTAGCTAGCAATTGTTATCTTAAGTTTATAATCACAATCATTTTTAGTTTAAATTAATTACTTTAAATTTCAATTTCAATTTCTTGTATCTCTATATTTTTAAGTATCTGTAAATTATTCAAATTTTTCTGCTTTATTTTGTTTTGATGACATGCGCATTGGATTCCTAATTGTTTTATTTCTTAACTTGATAGTTTAAATTTTATCTTTATTTAATTCTTTTTTTCTTTTTCAGAAATCTTACTTCAGCTTTCTATCATGTTTATTTAATTTTTATTTTATCTTTTAATTAATAAATCAAATTTTTAAACTTTCTTTCAGTGCTGCACTTGCCTAACTGATTTTCTTTTTCACTTAAAGATATGGAATTTTGGTGATCTTAAGTCGCAAAGGTGTTCCTTAAAGAAATGTTCATTGCTATTGCTATCTCCAAGGACTAGACAGACTAAGAAGAAAACAGAAAACAATTATGGTGAGCACCAGAGCAATACTTTCTTTTGTAATGACGTCATTTCTCACATTGTGCCTTTGGCTCTGATCTCAAGCTATTTAATCTCCCTCGAAACTAAAAGAAGATACCAAGGCACGCAGATTTCCTGATTCGATGTAAGACACCGTTACGACTGGCATCTTCATTCTAGAGGAATAACGCACTGTGAAATGCTTGCCCCGTATTTAGCTTTCTTGCTCGTTGTGTGAATGCAAGATGGTGCACCTCCACATGTGGGTTCTTCTGTTAAACATTTCTTAACACAACAGTTTGGTGATAGAGTTATCTCCAGCAATTACAAGTTTCCGTGGCCGATCTTATTTATCCCAATGGGTTTCAGGTTGTGAGGATACCTGAAATCCAAAGTGCATGCATTTAATCCGCAAACTGCATCTGATTTAAAAGATACCCCATCAGACGCCAAGTTCTACAGATTCTTCTTGCCATGATACGGCCGGTCAAAAAAATGAAAAATAAATAAAAATAGGACATCTTTAATTCAATGTGGGCTGAAAAATTCATAAGTTAGCATAGAAAAATTCTTTTTTTTATAGAATTTGATTTTTATCATTCAACATTTCAGCCCACACTTACTTATAGGATTATCATTAGATTTTCACATAAAAGTTATTGTTGTAAATGGCTCGAAGGGAACTAAATATTGTTGAAATGTTGTTCATTAACAAAATTAATTAACATGTTTAATTAACCTTTACGGAAATCGAGATCTATAGCTCAATCGGTTCAGTATTATGAAAATCAGTATATGATCAATTTTTTATAGTTACTGATTAAAAATTTTGAAATATAGTGCTCAAAAGTTGACATTCTAAAGTTAAATGAAACTTTCGTTTAAACGATATCACACGTTCTAATAAAAAAAAATTATTTTTACGTCATTCAAAAACTTTTTCCAAAATTTAAAACGTGATTTTAGTCAAATTTTTTTGAAAAATTAAATATTAAAAAGCATGTATGAAAAAAACTGAATTATAACATAAAAATTTTATGCGGTTGGCTTTCTAGTGTTGTCAACATTTAAGATAAAAATTTTCTTGAAATTATTTGAAATTTTGCGAGATATTTAATAAAATTTCAATTCGAGTCTCATTTCCATATTTGAAAAATAATTATTATAGATCTGTTTTTTTTGCCCAAACGAGATAATGCTGACGTAGCGTGCGCGAGTTCGGAAAACCTAAAAAAAAAAAAAATATATTTAATCCTTTTGATTTAAGTTTTCAATCATTTTAATTGAATTTTTTTCTCAGTTAAAGGTATTTTTTATATTTTTAAAAATCAATTTAATATATCAATCAATTTAATATATCAATTTAATCAATTCAAAATATCATCATTCTTGAACAGTTTGGGTTCAGGAAGAATAGCTACTTTTGTGTTACTTTTACTACTCAATTAAGCTTTGATAAGATAAGCTCAAAGCGATAAGATTTGGCATAATGGTTTATTCACTAAACTCATTCATGAGTTTCTCTGCTCATTTTAAGCTTTGATAAGATAAGCTCAAAAGCTTTTGATAAGATTTGGCATGATGGTTTGTTCATTTTCATTCGCATGGGTTTCTCTGCTCAATTAATTAAGATTCTGAACTCGTATCTCTTTCAGTATGGCACCGAATAGAAAATTGCATTTCTTCTCCCACACTGATTGACAGTGGTGTTTCTCAGATTCTTTCCCGATAATTTTTCTTCATTATTTTAACGACTTTCCAAAGCTGGAAATTATCACTTAGGCATATGCTGACAACGTCGATTGTTACCACACACAAACAAACACGTACCATCGTCCGTATACGGCAAAAAAATCAATGTTATAAATTTGAATACTGGTTAGAAAACTGTAAAATTAAAATTAATCAACCGGTGTCTATTGTTCAATAGAGTTATATTGGAGCCAAAATGTTATTATCTTTGGCCAGTCCATTGCCCATGTCTAGAAAGAATATACCTAGAAATGATTGACACAAATTGATTTTCTCACCTCATCTGAGAATTCAAAGGCAACCCCATGAGTAAACGGCCCATCTCAATATACGATTGAAAAGCAGACTTGCTCAAAAAGTTCTGCTTACAAATCATCAATTCGGTTGTTGGGCATCTTTTCTACTGGGTCGATTGAGAAAGCTGCAAGTGTATCAAAACAAACGACATCCTGGTTTGTTAAGAAAAATTATAAATCTCAATATCATCCCTCCTCGATTATATTAAAAAAACATTCAAATCTTTTTTGAAAAATATGAACTAACACGAAATTCCAACATTTGATATCAGTTTGCAAAAGGGACTTAGAGCAATCCAGCATCTCACCCCATGTCCAAACACGGGTTGATTCTAGTTTTGTTTTTTCCCTTTAAGGTTATCAAAAATTATTTTGTGAACTACGGGGCTATCTTCCCCCATCTTGTAACATGCACACTCAACCTATTTTTTGGGGCGTCCATTCTAGTTTTCACTTAGCTAGCAATTGTTATCCTAAGTTTATAATCACAATCATTTTCGTTTAAATTCGTTTAAATTTCAATTTCAATTTCTTGTATCTCTATATTTTTAAGTATCCAAAATTATTCAAATTTTCTGCTTTATTTTTTTTTGATGACATGCGCATTGATTCTAATTGTTTTATTCTTAACTTGATAGTTTAAATTTTATCTTTATTTAATTCTTTTTTTTTCTTTTTCAATCTTTTTTGGCTTCACTATCATGTTTATTTAATTTTTTATCTTTTAATTAATAAATCAATTTTAAACTTTCTTTCAGTGCTGCACTTGCCTAACTGATTTTCTTTTTTATGGAATTTTGGTGATTTTCAAATGTTCTTAAGAAATGTTCATTGCTATTCCTATCTCCAAGGACTAGACAGACTAAGAAGAAAACAGAAACTGAGCACAGAGCAATACTTTCTTTTGTAATGACGTCATTTCTCACATTGTGCCTTGGCTCATGATCTCAAGCATTTAATTTAAAAGAAAGATACAAGGCACGCAGATTTTGATTCGATGTAAGTTACCGTTACGACTGGCATCTTCATCTAGAGGGAATAACTGTGAAATGTTTGCCCCGTATTTAGCTTTCTTGCTCGTTGTGTGAATGCAAGATGGTGCACCTCCACATGTGGGTTCTTCTGTTAAAACATTTCTTAACACAACAGTTTGGTGTCAGCTCTCCAGCAAATTACAAGTTTCCGTGGCCGATCTTATTTATCCCAATGGTCAGAGTTGTGAGGATTGAAATCAAAGCGCATGCATTTTAATTTCATCTGATTTAAATTTGTTATTGATTCTTTGTAAATGGCCGGTCAAAAATGAAAAAATAAATAAAAATAGGACATCTTTAAATTCAATGTGGGCTGAAAAATTCTTGTTAGCATAGAAAAACTTTTTTTTTTTTAAGAATTTGATTTTTCATCAATATTTCAGCCCACCTTACTTATAGTTATGTTTTCACATAAAAGTTATTGTTGTAAATGGCTCGAAGGGAACTAAAATTGTTGAAATGTTGTTCATTAACAAAATTAATTAACATGGAAATCGAGATCTATAGCTCAATCGGTTCAGTATTATGAAAATCAGTATATGATCATTTTTATAGTTACTGATTAAAAATTTTGAAATATAGTGCTCCAAAAGTTGACATTCCTAAGTTAAATGAAACTTTCGTTTTAAACGATATCACACGTTCTAATAAAAAAAAATTATTTTTACGTCATTCAAAAACTTTTTTTCCAAAATTTAAAACGTGATTTTAGTCAAATTTTTTTTTGAAAAAATTAAATATTAAAAGCATGTATCAAAAAAACTGGAATTATAACATAAAAATTTTATGCGTTGGCTTTCTAGTGTTGTCAACATTTAAGATAAAAATTTTCTTGAAATTATTGTGAAATTTTGCGAGATATTTAATAAAATTTCAGTTCGAGTCTCATTTCCATATTTGAAAATAATTATTATAGATCTGTTTTTTTTTTGCCCCAAACGAGATAATGCTGACGTAGCGTGCGCGAGTTCAGGAAAACCTAAAAAAATATATTTAATCCTTTGATTTAAGTTTTCAATCATTTTAATAGAATTTTTTTCTCAGTTAAAAAAGGTATTTTTTATATTTTTAAAAATCAATTTAATTCTGAAACTAAAATTATTATAATTTCACTTCATATAATATTAATAACGCAAATAATTTTTAAAGCGTATATTTTGCTTAAAATAATCAATCATTTGATTTACTAAAGCTATTGGAATAATTATTTTTCTTGAAATCAGAACTGTGTCTGTCTATAATTTAATATAAAAATTGGTTACACTTGTATTAGAAAATGATTAAATATTTTTTAATTTTATTTTAAAAAAATATTTAAATATTCCTTTAAAACTGTTTAGTTATTTTGCACAGTTATAAATAGTGTAATTTAATATTTTTATAATACGCAGATAATTGATTTCTTTAATATAGAATTTATATTATTTTTCGTGTTTTTTTTCAATAATATGTGTATTTATTTCTGCATATTATTTTTTTTAAAAAAAAGGTTAACATATAATTTATAAATTCCACACAAAATCTCCCCTTTTCGCCGCCGCCACATCAGCGACATTTTTATCCCATTTACGTCTACACTAGCAGCCCATCCACGGAATATTTTCCGTGGACATTGTCATTCGATGAGGCTTTTTAAAAATCGATACTCTTTTCATGTTATTTGAGAGTATGCTTGTAAAACTCCCGCCTGGCAAATGGACTATCGATGTGAAATGCATATACAAGGGGTCACAATCGCCATTGAATTTTTGTTTCTCAAAAAGCATTTATTAAACGAGGATGTTTGGAGTCACTGGCATGGACTGATTGTTTTTTAAAAAATACTTTGCCCATTATTTTTTTGATTATTTTGTGTGTGTTTGATTTTCCTACAGTTTTTGTCCTACATATGTGTGTGTGCTTGTTCTGCACTTATACTCACTTATATTTTACTTTTCGAGTGAAAGATAATAAACTGTCTTACTATGTGATAGAGCGCACAATTAGCAAGCAGGAGGAATCAGGATTCGATCTATTTAAGGCGTACGTTACAATCACAGCTTTCAGGGCCAGAAACTCAATGGCCGATGGGATAAATTAAAGCATCTCGCTTTAACATTCAATTATCGCTAAGAATGCAATATATAATAGTTAAATTACGAAGAATTAGAATTAGATTTTTGAAATTTTTATTACTTTTAATAAAATAGAACTTTAGAACAGGAAAGGGGGAAAAAAAAAACCTTCTTAATGATAGATTTTAGTGTATGAAATACCAATAATATATATAATAATAGTTTTATAAAAATTAACTGAATAAATCATTTTTAATGCGGTAGAATTTAGACTAATATTTAAACTTTTACTAATGTTATAAAATATTACAATACACATTTGCAATATATTTTGAAGAATAAAATTTTTTTATCTATTTTAGAAGAATGCTTCATGCTTTAATGCTTCAAATACGTATTGCGTTATTACTTCTTGAATTATCTATTTTTTTAACTAATAACTTGCTTTCATTTACTAAATTATATAATGATTCAGTTTAAGATTTTCTAGTAAAAGAATAACTGAACTATTCAAAAGTATAATAAATCAACAAGTAAAATAAGATATATTTATAAACCAGGAAACATAGTGGTTATTATTTAAAAATGAAATTTTTTTATTAAACAGTGTAACATAAGATCTCTAAAAGTTATAAATAAAATATTACGATTAGTAAAATTCATCAAAATTCTAGTCTATATCAATACTTTACAAATTTTAAAATTCAATTTTTTAACTTATTAAAGAAAATTATTAAAGAAAATAATTATAAATAAATTATTAAAGAAAATAATATAAATTATTAAAGAAAATTATTAATCTAGCTGATAATGAATTTTTATTTACTCTTATATAATTCTATCATTATACTGTTACTGCCTGAAGTTATGTAAAATATTTAAGATGGATTACATTCAGTTCAAATTAATAAATGCATTGAGATGAAATTTTAATTAAATTATTATTTTTTTCGAAAAGTTTTAGATGAAAGCTTTTGACTTTTGAAGAAGACAGTGCTGTCTTATTTAATCACTTTTCATATAATTAAAACATCGTTTGCTGTTCGACGGAAATAACGTTCGATTGTATTATGAATTACAACTAATAATCACTAGAAAAAAAGCCCCCGAGGAATTTTATTTGTTTAAACAGATATCGTTCAAGAAAAATAGATAATTTTCGAAAAAGTAAATCATTCTTTTCTATGGCGGAAGAAGTTACGGATATTCTCTAATTCTAAAAATCTCGATTTCCGTAATGGAAAAATTTCGAGGCTATTGGTTAATTAACCTATTCGATTTAGCGGTTAATTAACAGGTTAATAGTCGGCATAGACGTGGGGTACTAAGTCGAACTCTTTCAGCAACTCTTCCTTATGGAATGGCTCCAAAAGATCTCGTTGTTGTATTACGAACATTATCATATTCATCTAATCTTTGATAGTTTCATTGTGAATCAGTCTTTCTACATGCATCTAAAAGATGTCCATTTACTTCAGATGGTACCTTTTTCTTAAGTTGTCTTGTTATATTAGGATTTTAAACCCTCAAAATATTTGATATCCAACCATTCTTCATAATAATTTCATAGTAAAATTCCTCCAAGATTTTTCAACCATCTTTTGACGAGTTCACACATTTTTTTGCTAAAGCTTTCAAGATGCAATTTAAATCTTTCCAGTAGAATTGTCGTAATATAGCCATAATCTTTAAAATTTCTTCAGATTCTCTACCAATTAAATGGATGATTTTGGACGGCACAAAAATCAAAAGACACAATCTTCGATATATATTTGAGCTCTTTTTTCTTTTCTTCAAATGAAGATAGAAAGATTGAAATGTGATCTTCTTGTGATATTAGACGTTAGCTTAATTAATCTGATATAATGTTTTCCACCATCATTGGAAGCAATAGCGGACGGTGATCGAGATATGATTTCAAATTTCATTAACTCGAGCGACTTTTGTTCTTTTTGTTCTGTTTGTTATTCTAACTCCTTTGTTGTCTTCGTTGCTATAGCCCTTTTGTTGTTCCAACTCTGTTCTCCTTGAGCCTGCTACTAATAATGGGTTCTTCTTTGGCAAGAAATCGACCGTATAATTCGCACTTGGTAATAAATAATTTCTAAGATCTACTATGTTTATTTCAAAAGTTACTTTTTCTCTCAACTCATCAGCCAACCTTTCCATACTATTTTCGCTCAGAATATCGTGGTGCTTTGAAAAAGGGTTGTTCATATCAGTAAAAAAAAATCTTTAGATCGAATGGCAATTTAGCAATTTATCAAATACAAAAATATATTTGATGTCAAAAATTTCCGTAATTATATTTAGCAACTCACTCTAACATTTTCCTTTCTAATGCAGCTGGCAAACACTTAGGCAGCTTGGTCTTGATGCCTTAAGGCAAGCGCTGCACAGACGTTACCTCACTTTGCATTACCCAGGAGCGCGTGTAACTTGAAGATCCAGCCAGGGACGCGGAGTAACAACGCCCCGCAACGACCCTACTAGACCGGGACCTACGATTTAAAGTGGATTCCGAACCCTACAAATATCCCATGGCACCGCCGGGACTTGAACCCGAAAACCTGTGGTACCGAGCGCCAGAGCGCTAGCCACTCGGCTATTTAGGCCCACTCACTCTAACATAAAATATGAAATATTATTCGATGTACACTAGACATAGACTTCTAACGTAAATTATAATATGTAATTAGCAAAAATACATAAACACATAGAAAATTAAAATTTGTATAAACTACAATATATAAAAAATGCATTAATGCATGCAAAAAAATTTATCATTTATGCATCATATCAAGAATACAGATATAATGTATGAAAAAATACACATAAATTCTTTCAATTTTAAAACACTAGTGATTTTTTTATCTGTCAAGAAATCAACCCTGCTTCCCCAGATACCCACACCTACACCAAAAATTCAAATTTGTCAAAATGAATACTGGGTTTATCGTTTTTTCTATTTTCTGACGAGAAATTGCGCACTAGTCTTCATGAATGGAACAAAAAAGATTTTTAAATAGCACATTATAACAGTTTCACATTAAAAATCATAAATTAAAGGAGTTAAACTTTGTGTTTACGATACAAATGAAACATTTCAACAATACCGTTTACTTTCAGAAGGATATACCAAAAATGGATGCTAATGACTTCATTTCAAATTAATAATGAAAGCATTTTTGATAAAATGTTATTTTATTTTTCAAAACATTTTAGGTGATAGCATTTATCACAAAGGATAATGTATTTCCCCCAGGCTCACTTCATATTTTTCACTTAATCAAAATTTCCTCTCTGCATTCACATTGAAAAAGAAATGTTCGATTTTATTATGATTTAGAATTAATATTCTCCAAAAAAAAAAAGATCTCAAATGAATTAACTTGTTTAAATGAATATCGTTTGCAAGAAAAATAAATAATTTTCAAAATATAAAGTAAGAGATTACTTTCATGATGAGAGAAATTAGAGAATGTTTTAAACTTCACTTTTATTGAAATGCCTCCACCTATGTACCTCCCAATAAATGTCGATGCTGATTATCTTTACTAATTAAAAATTTAAAGTACATAATATAAAAGAAAAATTTAATGAAAAATTTTCGTAATTACTTTTAAATTTCTTTCTTTTATAATTATTTTTGTTCCGCGTATATCTAAATTCTCCCCAACAAGCCCCCAACAAGCAATCGATTCGTCTGTTTCTGCTTTTAAAATGGAACTGCACCTTCCTCCAAAATCGATTATCCAACTCTAGTCAGCATAAAAACTATAAATTACATCTAGTAAAAAGAAAAGCGAGGCGAAAGACAAAAAAAACATTACTTATCATTTAAATGCTCTTATCTTTTTATTTAATTTTATTTTTCTGAGTCAATACCTTTTTTATTATTACTGTCTGCATAGGTTCCATAAAAATGGCGCCTGTTATTAATAAACTCTGTATACATAAAAATACATTATTATTTTATTAGAAATTTTCATTTTTATTTATTTATTTTTGCATAAAAATATAGCAATAAATTCTTTTTAATTTTTTTTTTATTCTTGATGGATTAATTAGAAGTTTTTTTTATTTTAAATTTTAGTTACTTAAATTATTTATTAAATTAAACAAAGTAAATAATGCTCTCCAGTTTTCATTAGTGATTCAATTTCAAGTTTTGAATTTTTTTTATAGTTAAATAATACTTCAATCACAGTAAATTTTGATATTTAAATGAACTTTTCAAAACTTGAAGCACATCTTAAATGCCAGTGATAGTTAATTTTAAAATGGTTATGTTTGCAGAATCTAAATCTTAAATGTTTTAAAAAGGCTTTAATTAAAAGAAGACTAATAAATAAAAATTCGAAATCTAGAAAAGATTTGGAGTTTTCAAGAACTAACGTAACGCAATTTTCTTATAGACATTTATGATTAATAATTGAATTGTTTGATTTTCGGTGTTCTCTCGAATAACATAATAGTAACAGCCATTTAAAATAAGTCAAATATTAAATAAATTTCATTATTAAATGGAAAGTCAATGCAAAATTTCATCATAAATGGAAATCAAAATTCATTTGGTTAATCCCGCCCATATCGTTTAACTAAAAACAGATACAAAATACAGCGTTGGAAATTAAATTTATTCAATAAAAGTCAATGCAATTAATAATGAAAAGAATTTAGAAAGTGAAAAAGAAACCTTTTAGGTCTACAAAAAGAATATAACATTTAAAATGAACAAAAAAAAAAAAATGTAAAACCAATAGATAAATGTATAATTTTAAAGATTTGCCGTTTTAATTAAGAATATTCCTAAAATCAAATAAAAAAAAATTGTACTCAATAAGTACTCAAATATTTACTAATTTCGTTCATCATATGTATATTTCTAATTCGGTATTTTTTTTTAAAAAATGCGACCAAAGGAAAATGTAAATTTCTCCATACGCTACTGTTGTAAGCATGAAAAATCCATAAGACATAAAGTCTTTCCTCTGGGTTCGAAAGGGGTGCAAGTCTCACAGTTGTCATCACTGGGAATGTTCGTTCCAAATTACGATGACTCAAAATGCATGCAATGAACGCCAAGTGTATCAGTTCATAATTCTTGGCATTTGAATAAAAAAAAAAAAAAAAATGTTTCACTTTTTTTTTTTTTTTTATTCTTATTCTTTTCGGAAAAGAGTAGTGATTATTGGGTTGGTAAAAGTAATTTTGGTTTCATCACTTTTCTTTTGTTCTAATGCAGCTGGCAAACACTTAAACAATTGCCTTTGATGACTTAAGGCAAGCGCTGCACCGACGTTACTCATAGCACTACCAGGAGGCACGTGTAGCTTGAAGATACTTGCGGAGTAACAATACCTCTGCAACGATCATGCTAGACCGGGATATACGGCTTAAAGTGGATTCGGAGAACTACAAACATCCATGGCACCGCCGGGACTCGAACCCGAAACCTGTGGTATCAAGCGCCAAGGCGCTAGCCATTCGGCCATTCAGGCCCCGGTTTTGCCATAAGTATGTGTAAAAACCGAAATGACTAATACGTATTAACTAACGTACAATTAATTATGTCAGTTAAGTACTAGTAAAAACCGAACGTACTTTTTTTGCCAACCCAATAAATGCACAGAATAACGACGTAGTAAATTATATGCATAATAGAGATTCATATAGAAATTATGATTTTTGTATGTATGCGTATTAAATACTTCAGAAACTGCAAAAGGAAATCTTTGTGTTCCTGTTCTTATTCAATTTCAGATTTAAGAACTTTATATATTTTTTTTATATCAGATTCATTATATTTTTTTATTTATTTTCTTATTTTTATTTAACTGTCTTCTTTACTTATTTTCAAGCACTATGCTCTAATTCAGGGGGTGGCCAACCTAAATGATCTTGCGGGCCAATTTGAAAATGCATCCCAACTCCGCGGGCTTCATGTAAAATTATATATTCCCATATTAGATTTAGACGCACTTTAGACATTTTTTTTGGAGTGAAAAATGGAAACTTACTTATTATTTTTGTGTTTACTATTATTCTTACAAACATATATAATTTAATATACTGAACGCACATTGTAAAGAAATATATAACACTAAAAATGAAATATAAAATATATAAATATAAACGAAATTAAAAAATGAAATCATTAAAAAATATTTATTTCACCAGTGCGATATTTGCTTATCCACTCTTTCACTTAGGTTTTGCAAATCGATGCGCGCGTCATGAGTTCGCAGAATATAATTTAATTATTCTGCGAACTCATAACTGTAAACACATAAATAAAACAGGCAATATCTGTCATCTATTCGCAAGAATAATATTTTTAAAATGAAAAGTTAATTTTTCTCATAATTTCACCAGTTAATTTTTTAATATATGAATGCACACATAATGTATTTTTAATACGTTGGTTTTCACTACTTTGGCCATTATAAAATAAATATATTTTGTTGTTTGTTGTTGTTTCTTATCCCCCGACGACAGACATCGAGGCCAAGCCCACGAGCCCATGCGTACTCATAATTGAAGGGAAGGAAGCAGCTTCTGTTGTGATGGAGCATCCGTAGGTAGAAGTCTGACTTTGGCTCCGTGACGCTCTACAGTCATAGGAGACCGAGACCTACGGTTTAAAGTGGATTCGAACCACTACAAACATCCATGGCACCGCCAGGAATCGAACCCGAAACTTGTGGCACCGAGCGCCAGAGCGCTAGACACTCAGCCATTATTTGTAAATGTGTGATAAATCTCACGGACCGCAAAAATGTTCAAGGCGGGGCGAGGGTTGGCCACCTCTGCTCTAACACGTATTATATGTTATATTTTAAGTCTCACTGTAATGGACCAGTTAAAAATGTTTTTGTCCGTATTAGTAAATTCTATTGATCACTAATGTATTCGGTTATACATAATTCTAAGCATAGCAGTGATTTGTTAACAGTAGTATCCTACTTCTAGATTGAGTAACATTCGTTAAGAAAAATCCTCTATGTAAACTCATTTCATGTTTTTAAAAAATACGCAACAGTTTTTAAAATGAAGGAAAAAAAAAACTTAGGATTAGAGCTGAAAAATCTATTATCAATTTAGAAAAAATGACAACGATAGATACTGAAATTATGAGAAATTCAATTTTCAACTACAGAAAATGTTCTAAACAAATATCAATTCAGGAGATTTAATAAATAAAGCTGACTATAAACAACTAACCTGTCATTTAACCATATTTTTAACTACATAACTTTAACCAGATTTGTCGCTACATGACAAATCCTGCTGAATCAGTCAGAAAAATTCTCTGAAAATAGTTTACGACTTGTGTTATAGAGTAGAAATATCTTATTGGACATTTAGAAATAATGCAAATGATGCATAAAATACCACAGATGGATCATGTTCGTCTAGACTCTTTCAAAAAAAAAAAATATTTCAACAAAGTGTTGATGGATAAGAGATCTTAAAACTGTGGCCCAATTGTTTCTATGACGAATCAAATTTTCAGGTATTTAACACGAACATAAGGCTGTGTGGAGAAAATCCTTCTCAAATTCCCACAAAAATAATTTTTGTACTATTGCCAAATGAGATGCTCGTTCCGTAAAGCTTCCATAAATAGAATTCATAGTGATATCGAGTCTGCAGGTGATATACGAAATCAGTTAATGTAAATCTAAAATCAGTTCATACATCTATATAAATTATTTTACCTTAACACATATCTATGTAAATCCATTCGTACAACTATGTAAATCAGTTTGCCTTCATAACATATCTACGTAAAATGGTTCGTCATCATTACGTATCTATGTAAATTAGTTCGCCTCGTTTTCCTCATGTAAGCACAAATAATGCTGGGCAGTTCATCAATATGAACTGTCAGATGGCCTGGACTGACTTACTTATATTATTCAGTACATCGAAACAGAATATTCTCTTTTCTGAAAGCAGTGATTGCTACATTGAATTTAAAGTCTTTCCTAACAGCATTACAGGGAATAGAATGCGAGTTTAATCCGATACCTAGCTATGCCCCCAAAACGGTCAAACACTTAAACACTGATAATAATATTGAACGATTTATAAAATTTAAACCTTAAAAAAAAATGAGTTACTCAGTCTTAATACCAAGTCCATGGCACGCCTCATCCCTAGTTGAGAGAAAAGAAAATGTTCCAACAAGACAACTTTTTGCAAACTATAAATGTCCTCAAGCGTTATTTATCATCAATTCAGATATTTTTTGCTTAGCACGCTTCGAATTAAAAACATTGCACTTACTACAAATGCATTTTATGAAATGGATCATTAACGTGTCATACAGTAAGTGCTACATGTGGAGAAGCAGTTAATTTTTCATTAACGGTTTGTAACATTAACGATGATATAAAATAATGGTAGATTTTAAAGCCATTTAATTCAATTTTGGATGATTAAGGTTATGTACAGTCAGCCAAAAAAAAAAAAAAAAAAAAAAAAGGGTGTGGGAAAGAACACCCTTAATATTGTAATCATCATTAGATCTTCACATAAGTAGTATCATTGGAAATGATTGAAAGGGAACCAACTTATGGTGGAATACGGTTGATTAAAAAAATTAATTAACATTGTTAATTAACAATGTTAACAATTAACATTGTTAATTAACCGCTAACTCGAAATTTTTTCCATTACGGAACCTAAGACATTTAGCACAATCGACTCAACATGATGAAATTAGTACATGATAATTTCTTGAAGAGAATTTATTAAAGATTTTGGAGATATAGGAGTTCAAAAATTCCCAATGTCAAATGAACTTTCGCCAAATGACCGATATTTCACTTTCTAAATAATATTTTTTAAACTTTTTGCACCAGATGAAAGAAATTTTTTCCCCAAAGTTTAAAACATAATTTTAGTTAAATTTTTTTGCAATATTTTTAAATTTATTAAAAAACAAATGCATTATTACAAACTAAAATTTTTTATACGATTGGCTTCTAGTGTCGTCAACATTTAAGATAGAAATTTTTTTTTTTTTAAATAATTACGAAAATTTTACGAGATATTTAATAACGTTTCAATAAGAGGATCTATTTCCATATTTAAAAGATGATTATTATAGATTTGTTTTTTGAGCAAACGAGATTGTGACGCGAGTATGAGTTCGGAAAGCGGAAACTTATCAAGGTAATAATTTAATTAATTTGATTTTAAGTTTTAATATTTTTAACTAAATTTTTTATGCATTCAACTAGATTTTTTCATTTTAAAAAAATATTTATTATATTTTTGAAATTTTTTTTTATATTTTTAAAACTAAAAACAATATTTGACTTCATAAACTATTAATAAATAATACTTAAAAAACATATATAATTTACTTTAATCAATCTCGTTTTAATTGTGTCTTATTGAAATATTCTATAGCTACTAGCATAAATCATTTTAAGAGAAAGACTATTAAGAAAGAGAAAGGTAATTAAGTATAATTAAATATTTATACTAAATTTTAGATTTTTAAATATCAAATTCATATTTTATAAAAGTGATATTGAAAAAATTACTAAAGTAAAACAATACAAAAAGTTTTAGTTTCAATCTAAATATTGATTTATTAAATGCTTATATACATTCATGTCCATAAATTAAGGATAATTCAAGAACCACACAGAAAGTGAACTCTAAAATAAAAATTTCACCTGTAGAATTATCACATCTTGAAGAAGAAATATGCAAATTACAGAAACCACCAGATGGCGCGGATAGTGGACTCTCGTCACAATGACGAGTGTAAGAGAGGGTATATAAGGAATGGTGGCAAAGAAGTAAAATTGTTCACAAGCGCTTTAAAAGCCTTTCAGTGCAATAACCGCATAGTTATAGCACAAAGGAAGCATTTGGATGATTTTTTATGTGGTAGAATTATCGGACGACTGGAATGTGGGCGTACCCAGCTGGAAGTATCCGAGGAACTTGGAATCGCCCAGAGTGTCATCTCCAGGCTTTGGCAACGATTCCAAGATGATGGTAATGTAAGTAGATGTTACAGCACAGGTCGCCCCCGAGTTACAACGCCGAATGAGGACCGGTATTTAGCAGTTACTGCCAAAAGAAACATATGGAGCATAGCATCAGACCTGTCTCGTCAGCTCTCTTCAGCTACCGGTACGACAATTTCAAGGCAGACCGTACAGACGCTTAGGGCACATTGGTCTATATGATTGTAGGCCTGTCAGATGTGTTCCACTTACCGCAACTCACTGTCGCCTGCGATTAACCTGGAGTAGAGGCATGCATTGCCCGGACACCGCAACAGTGGTCTGGTGTGATGTTTTCCGACGAGTCCAGGTTTGTTTGCAGTCTGCTTCTCGCCGGACTTTCATATGGAGAGCGTCAGGTACCCGTTACCACCAAGAGAACACCATTGAACGACACCGTTACGGTGGTGCAGGATGGCTCGTTTGGGGAGGAATTATTCTTGGTTCCAGAACTGACCTGCATGTTCAGAGTGTAACGATGACAGGCCACATCTATCGGGATGTCATTCTGGAACAACATGTACGTTTGTTTCGGGGCGCAATGGGTGCTGAATTTCTGTTTATGGATGACAACGCCCGTCCTGTGCAAACATTGTAGATGACAATTGGAGGATAACGCCCAGCATACTCACCGGACTTGCAAACATTGCTTAGACGAATGCCTTCAGGGCATTGCTTGATGAGCGGTGTAATATTATCACCCGCCTAGGCGTTGTAAGGCCTGTATTGGCCAGCATTTAACCATCATATTAACATGTTATACTGTTTTTGTAAATAGGTTCTTTTTTGAAATTGGTGGGTAAAAACTTGAATCAAACATATAGCATCTTTTTTTCTCTTTACCTTTTGAGACTTTAAAATAAGTCAATTTGTTTTGCTTCTGTCTCTTTTTTTGCCTAATAATAATTTATGGACATGAGTGTATTATTTACGTCATATTCTCTTTACGTATTGCGGATTTAATGATCTTTTTGATTTTGTATAACATAAAAATTAGAAAATAAACATTGCTTTTTTTTCTTTTTTTTTTATATATTTTTTCAAACTTTAGATTAAGGAATATATGAGATCACCAAATCCAGTTAAGTTAGATTTTATAATAAGTTTTCCGAGGAAACATATAAATTCAAATTTTGTAATGTTGAAATGTTTTCAACATTAAAATAAAAGTGTCTATCTTCATAATTATTTTAATGTAACCTACATTACTCCAAGCCATGTCTGCAAGAAACCATTAAAATATAATATAATTTAAATATAAAAGGAAGACATTTTTAATTAATATTTAGTAATTCGGTTTAATATATTTTAAAATAAAAAAAATGTGAAATATATATTTTTATAAAAATCAAAATTTTATTTTACTTTAGAACAGAATAAGCTTTGATTGAAAACAGACTTGCTAATTAACGCTTTAAACTTCTGAAATAGAGGAAGCTTTTTCGAAGCACAACGTGTCTGAAAGCATGCGAATATTCCTAATAGGATAAACAGGGCAAATCCGTAAGCTGGAAAGATTCTATAATAGATTTGTAAGGCTTAACTATAATTAGAGTACCGCTAGAGGTCGCCACTGTGACCAGTACTGTGTGAACTGGTAAGTACGAGCTGTTAGATTTTTAGATGACGAGGCAGAACGCTAGGAGCTGTCAAGGAGTATCACGGTCAGGGACTGTATGTGATTAATGTGATGTGTTTACGGTTTTTTTAGAATCAATATTGTAGAAAAGGCACAGGGTGCCATGTGTATTAAAGTATTGTTAATATTGTAAATACTATTGTGTCCAAAATGTAAGAATAATTTTCAATTTAAAATTTCTGGGGCTTATGAAATTTCAATTTTTTTCTTTTTTAGGTTGCTAGCACTGTCCTTGACATCTGTGTGAAGTTTTGATGTCAAAATATTCATTAGTGTTTGAGTTACGCTTGGCTTTGTGAGACGCTAAAAGTGATTCCGGCGATTTTTGAAATGTCTGAATTAATTGAGCAAAGAACTTGCATTACATTTTGTTTGCGTAAACGTATAGAATGTTGCAGAAAGCATTCGGCGAGCAT
>BPLR01015233.1:0-28425 GCA_021605095.1 Caerostris extrusa
CTGAGGTCATTACAAATATAGTAATTTTTACCCTAAGTCACTGAACTAACTAGCTCATAATTATTAAATACTCAATATAAATAGAAATTTTTTTTAATTATGGTACCCTATAAATTCTATTTTTTAAATAGGATAATTTAAAAAAATATTTGTTAAACCATATTAAATTTTTTCATTGAAGAATAATTTGCGGCTCCCCTTTAGCCTTTCATGTCAGCGAAATTTCTGATAATTTCAAGTTAATCTTTAAGTTAACATCATATCCGTATGTTAACATTATTATATATAGATCTTCCAGGAAGACTTTCGAATGTCAGCCTCCTATTGTTTATTAAATGACAAAAGGTCCCTTTTGAAATCCTGGGTCCAAAACGGCCCCCTTGCAATTAAATAAAAAATCTTTTATTTGAAAAAAACTTGTAGAATTTTAATGGTGCAGTTGTTGATTGTTTTAATAGTAGTTTTTGTCATCGTTTCTAAAGATTAATTACACTAAAAACTAAATATCTTATTTAGTCATACTAAACTGATTTATTGTACCAAAGACAAAATTTCTCAATTCATTTTCCAACAATTAGGAAACATTAAATTTTCTCTGCCTTCAATTTGTATTTGCATATTTGAATCCTAGATACCAGAGAAGATTCTAATTACCTGGTACTGTTCTGGTACACGCCCATCCTGATACATTCCTTATAAGGTGACAACTGAATGGTTCGATGTTATTGATCAAAATTTAAATAGGTATTTTAATTTATAATAGCTTTCGTTATTTAGACATATATTTGCACATAAAAATAGTTGAAAAAAACCCTTTCTACCTTTATTATTTAAATATTAAGGTACATTGATAAAAATTATTAAATTAAAATTTTAATATTACAGTATAGTAAAGAATATTAAAAAATTTTACCTAAAGATTAAAGAATGTGGAGAATCTGGACGATTATTTAACGTCTAGCAATCGTCATTTGTGTGGTTGTATCTCATCGTTAACGATAATCCATATAAAAAGAAACAGGTAGAAGCTGTTTACACTGAAGTGACAAAATCATAGGATACCTCTTAATATGCCCTCCTTTCGCCCGAAGTGCAAACTCGACGTGGCATGGACTCCTCGTTGGAAGTCTTCTGTAGGAAATTAGCCATGCTGTCTCGATGAGACGTCCATAATTTGAAAGCGTTGATGGTGCAATTTTGGGCACGAACGCTCGATGATTTTAAGATTCATGTCGGGCGATCATTTACGAATTCCCCTTCAAAAAAAGTTTGTGGCCCGGTGTAGATTCGACAGCAAGATCGACCAGAGGACCAAGTCCATGCCATGAAAAAACAGCCCACACCATTACGGAGCCACCACCAGGTGATGATGTCAGGCTAATAACTGAATCAAGATTACCATCCATAAATTTCTAACGTTCTAACAGGAAAAATGTCGAATTTACGCAGACGTCGCCGGTCTCGGTCGTTAAGTGCAGGCGGTCGACCACTGCGCTGTCCATGGTGGGATGTTAACCCATTACAAATGACCCATGCGTCTAGCTCCAACTAACATTCCGCATTCAAAAATTCCGTCGTGCGGTCATCATCACGTCAAATAAATAGGAGAGTTGAGTATATTCGCTACTACCCAATCTGAAAATTTAAAAATGTATATGTATGAAATGTTAAAAATTAATATCATTTTTTGTGATAGTTAAACTTCTGGAAGAATGATGTCAGGCAAATTCTACTATCCATAAATTAAAGTGACAAAAAATAAATAAATAGTAATGACATGTAAAAATTAAAAAAGAACTATTATGGAAAGGATACAGTGGTAAGGACCTGAAAAGAAGTAAAAGCACATAAAAAAGAAATATAGTAGATCAAATATTTAAATGGGATTCTTTGGGGGTTCATAATTTCGATTAACAAATTCGGCATATAGAAGGTTCCGAAGAAGGCTCTTATGCATACGAAGTACCCTCAAAATTATCTGTATTAAATATTAATTTGTTATAACTACTGTAAATATAGTGTCATTGACTACTGCGCGCAAAAGGCTTCAAAAGGTTATCTGTATGTCAGTGTATCTATTCTTTACATGTCGCTTACTTCGCGTCCTGCAAATTAAGGGAAGGCATTCTCTACTTGGTTCAATCCAGGTTTAGCTTGCAAAGTTAAAAGATGCCATTCATTTGGAGAACTTCTGGTACCCATTATTTTCTATAAACAAAGAGAACATTACAAGGGCGATAGCATCTGTAAATGTGGTGTTTGATGCCTTTAGATAGCAGCATAGACTTTACATATATTTTTCGCATGGAACCGTGGCTGATTAACTTTTATTACGATATCCTTGACACGCCTTTATTGCTGTAAACAAATGATAATCTCATACTTGGTATAGTTGTGTCCACTCCATGTATGGGAAGGATAATCTCATACTTGGTACAGTTGTCCATCCATGCATGAGATTGATAATCTCATACAAAAACATTTGTTTATGTTTTGTGTTTGAAATCGAGTTTCTCCATTTTTACATTCAACATTCTATTCATCATGATACTACATTTCATTCATTTCTGTCGTAGCAACTAATTGTATTTTTATAGCAACTTTATTTCACTTTCATATAAATTTTCTTACTATTTAAATCGTGAGGAGGTTATGAACTATTTATATTTCCGAGAATAAAAAAAATCAATTTATATTTATATAACTATTGTTATTTCTATTTTTGCAAAAAGAATGTTTTATAGAATGTTTATTATGTTTCAGGTTCCGCCGAAGGTAACTGACAAGAATCTTCAAAAAGAATGGGTGTCAGAAACAAAGATAGATTATACTGTTCGCGAGAAATGGGGAAGTAAAGCAGAATTCTTATTGTCTTGCATTGGTCTAGCAGTTGGTATTGGAAATGTCTGGAGGTTTCCTTACCTTGCTTACCAAAATGGAGGCGGTAAAGCATATTTCTATATAATTTATATGGTTGTTGTTATGCAATTATTTAAACTATTGTATTGTAAAACAGCACATAAATTTATGTTTAAAAAGCATGAACTTTATTTAATTGGAAAAAAAAAGTGTTCATTAAAAAAATTATTGTGGATCAAAGTGAATGATTTATCAATTAATATATTTTTTTTCTGTGCTTTATTTATGAAAAATTAAGATTGATTCAGCGGTTTCCTATGATATTTATTTATTCTTTGTTTTGTTGTTAGTTAGCAGTTAAACAGTTCTTCCTGTTTTAAAGCTAAAAATATTAAATATCATGATTTCTTTCAAATAATTCATGCAAGAGTTGCTATTTTGATTAGTTTTTTTTCAAATTCTTAGTTAAGAATTTTTTTTTTTTTAATAAACTACTAAAAAAGTACTTTTCAGAATATATTAAAATATTTTTAATGTTAAATTTTCTATTAAATGATTTATGTATTTAATTATTTTTTAATCAGAAGATAATGAAAATTAGAATCATTACTCTTAAATATACGAAAAAAACTTTTATTTTTGTCGCTTGTTTATGTTTTAAATAACTTACTTAAATTTATAAACTGTACATTGTTAATTAATAATAAATCGTATAAAATCTCAGAAGTTTCCATGAAATTAAATGGAAATGAAATATTTTCTTAGAAAACACCAAACTAAAAAGTTTGAGAACCACTGAGTTAGGCTCTGTCATAGTTTTTTTTTTTTTATGTCTATTACTATTATATTGTTTTCAATAAAAATGCTACTACGAGTAATTCTTTTAATTCATTTCTGTCATTTTTTTACAAATAATCAGTAAAATACCCTGCAAAAATAATAAAATTTATTATTTTTTGTTTTTCTTTTTAAGTTAAAAATGGGTTATTAAACAAAAATTCATAGTTCATTTTTCAGATTATAAAAGAAAATGATTTGAATATTATATTAGTGTCATATGACAATCCAAAGTCGTTACTCGAGAGCACATTAGACTCACTGCTTATCACAGAAATTCAGGGCAAACACTCTAAGGGATCATTCTGTAGGTTTGTATCTTTTCTTCGAATACAACGGAAAAATTGACCCCTTTACGAATTTATCGAATTTCTGACATAGACTCTGATTTCAGACAGAACTTTTGGTTGGACTATGCTTGTTGCTTTTCAAGATACTTACGTATTAACGCCACCGCAGCTACAGATTTGGCGGTTTTTCAGTGGCGCCAATCTACACTTATAAATTTTTGTGACAAACCATAAAATATGTAAAACACTTTATTTAAAATCTAAACACTTTCAAATTCAAAACACTTTATTTAAAAACAAAGTGGTCAATCGGATTTCGGTGGAAAATGGGCCGATATAGAGTTTAACATAGATTCAAAACAGTCTCTATTTTGGTGCATTGCCAGCTCTTTATTGGTGCATTGCCGCAACTTCTGCTGCGGTGCCGTTAATAAATAAGTAAACTTTTCAATATTTATAATAATGTTAAAATGTGTGTAATTCATTTTATACACGCATTTCTTTTAAACCTCGGTTCAGAAACACGATGTGAAATCAATAATTTATTTACCAGAATGAATATAAATTATTTAATTATATAAATTATAAAATTATCTTAATGAACAATATTAGGTATAAATCTAGAATCATGTATCCTTTATTCCAAAATGCATTGCCAAGATGCCAAGTAAACGTAATTATGAAGATCGCAGTTAGATTTCGCGGTAAAATGATATTACTCCAAAATCCATCACTAGAATGCTAAGTCGCCAAGTAAACAAACAAAAGGGCTGCCGAAGTTATGTCGTTGTAAAGCTACATCGGCGGCGCTTCGTTGGCGCTACTTCGGCAAAATTCATCACCAAAAATTACTATCACGTCAACTTTAATAACTAAACTACCATTATGCCAAATTTTATTCCTTAAATTGCTACGTCAATGTATACGTTAAACTGTAGGTTCCACTGCTAACCCAAAGTATGCACAAAAATGAGAGACAAACCAAACAAAACCTTAAATTGCTTTTACGTCAAGTTTTATTCCTTTAACGCCAAAAGCTTTATCGCTTAACAGCTGTCCTGCCAAAATTTTATTCTTGAATTGCCTTAAGCCAAAATTTGTCGCTTTATCTCCAATTTTTTTCGCAGAGTGAAATTTTATTTTTAAATTACTTTTACACCAAAAAAAAAAATTGTTTATCGCCAAATTTTTATCACTAAAAAAATTTTATTCTTGAAATGCTTTTTCGCCAAATGTTATCGCTTTAACGCCAAATTTTAGTACTATTATGCCGAAATTGCTTTACGCCAATTTATATTAATTTCGCCAAAATTTTATCACTATTATAGTAAATTTTACTGATTTGCTTATACGCCAAATTTTATCGCTTTAACGCCAAATTATTACATCAAATTTTGTTTTACAAACTCACAAACATGTATCATTTTTACTATACAACGATAATAATCATATTAGGATAAAATTACGGCAAAATTATTCGCTAATACGCAACTTTTTTTTTTATTATGTCAAAAATATTTCTTGTTGTATAAGATTCCAAATTCGAATGATAATAAATATTAATGCAAAAAGAAGAAACCAGAGAACAACTCACATTTTATTCTGATATATCCTTCGTTGGAGACGAAAATGATTTTTTTTATTGACATATAAAACGAATGAAAAAACAAGAACGAAAACAACATCACAAAATTACAGAAAAATTTAAATTAAAAAGTTACATTTTTCCGCTCGAATTCAAATAACAGTTGCCACAAAACCTTAATTATGTCAACAATATTAAAAAGAAACATCACAAAATTGCAGAAAGTTTTAATTTTTCGAGCGGCGTTTTCGCTGTGAACTAACATTCTGAAAATAAAAATTAATTTTTTCCCTCGTATTCAAGTAACAGTTATCACAAAAACCTTACCAATATCAATAGCTTTAAAAGAAAATAATTATTTGATATTCAAATATAAGTTATTAATAAAGTAAAAAATCGTTTTTATTGTTTGTTTCATATTTTCATAAGTGGCAATAACATAAATATTGTTTATAATCTGCATTAGTAGTGGACATGCATTATAAGAACAATAATCGAATAATCGGAATAATTATATTTAAAAGAATATATATTTATGTTCTTATTTACTATAAATAAAAATTCTGCAAATTACAAATCAAGGTAGCAATAAAATAATGATTATATTGTTCGGAAAAAAGAAGTTACGAATTCTTTTAATTACATTATTGTAACCCTAAAGAAACTGGCAGAACATTGGTGAAATATTCCAGGTTGCAGGACTGGCGACTTCTTCTTCAGGGGTACAGGATATTAAATTTCAACCGTATATTATTACATCTTCACTGAAATATTTGGTAATATTATGTTATTTCATTACCATTCCTTTTTGAGTAACATTTATTTTTAAATATAATTTGTTTTTAGGTGCCTTCTTAGTAGCTTATATTGTGCTGCTGCTGTTAGTGGGAAAACCTCATTTCTTTGCAGAGTTAGTTATCGGTCAATTTAGTGGATTAGGCTGTATCGGAATATGGAAATGCTTCCCAATAGCCAGAGGTAAACTGATATTGTCTGTTTATTATTGCTTTATATTTATAAACGAAGTGATTTTTAGTATTTTTATGTTTTTTATTTTTATGAGTGTTTATAGAAATTATTACTCTTTTAGTAAAATGTTAAAAAACTGAAAGTTCCATTATACGTGTAAACCGCAGCTACAGATTTGAAAGAATTTATAAAAAACTATTTACATAAAATTTTGTGACAAATCATGAAATATATAAAATACTTTTATTTTAAAATCAAAACACTTCCAAAATTAAAAACATTTTTATTTAAAAAACAAATAGTCAATTATTTTAAAAATGGGCCAATGAGAGTTTAACATAAAACAAAATAGTCTCTATTTTGGCGCATTTATAGGTCAAATTTATTGGCGCAAAAATACTTCTGCTGATTGGCGTTAATACTCATGAATTGAACCGTTCCATTATATGTAAACAATTTAAAGTAATACATTAATATAAATTTGTATTAAACTATAATATAATAATGCATCCTATCCTTATTATAAACATTAATACATAATAATACTTATTTTAAATATTCATTTATAGTATAAATAAAACATCTAATTTTATGTTTTTTTATAATAAAAATAATTAATAAATTTTATATTTAAATTGAATGGCAAATTGATAATTTCCTTTTAAAAACAATAAGCTTTAAATATTTTATTTTACATCACCATAGATAAAACGTTAAGAAAAATAAAGTTTTTGACATGATCTCATGAAATGAATTATATTGATAGTATGAATGAAATTTATATTAAAACATTTTATAAATTTATCGTTAAACGTAGTGTTAAGTTATAATAATGCATATATATGTATACACATTTTTACATAAAATGCATTATTGTTTCGTAATAGTAGTAACTAAAACATACAATGCTGAGGTATTGTTTAACATAATCATAAAACACAAATTTAACAAATTATGAAAGGCTTATTTAAAATGTAGTCAAAAAATCATTACATCTTTTTTTTTTTAAAAACAAGGTAGTAAATTTATTACAATAATTTAAATATGTAAAATTCGTAGTAAAAAACATTTTCCTCATCATAGATAAAAAAATAAGAGGCATTTCCTGTTAATTTACATATAATTGTTTATATGACATATTTACTCTACATTGTCATAATTTTGTTTAAAGTATATTTCTTACAGTTTGAAAATTGAACTAAAGTAATATTAAAACCTTTTTTTTTTTTTTTATCTTAAACGTAGTGTTATGAGTTAAATGCCATTTAATAGGATTGTATATTCATTTTTTTTTTAAAAATATATATATTTTTACACGATATGTTAATAAAATGCACTTTATCACAAATTCTGCTACTGAGAAAAAGTTTCAGTTAACTAAATCAGTTCGTTAATTAGACGTAATGTCTTTTTTCACCAAAGATAAATATTCGTGCAAAATTTAATTAGAAATGAGAATTGAAACCCTAAGATTATACATAGATGCATATTTGATGACATAAACAGGTTACTTGATTTGGCTCACGGTTATGATAATCTTCCAATTAATGGAAAAGTAAAAACAATCAACAAAATTTTTGTATCTTTACACATCTTATGTTAAAACGAAATTTGCAATTTGCCAAAAAACTGTTTTGAATCGGTCACTTATCTACTTTGTTTTTAATATTCGGCATATTAATTTGATTTGTCACAAAAATTTTTTTTTTATTTAATTGTACCGTTTTTATTTAACTAAAAACCAATTAAAATAAATACTTATTCACAAAAATAACAGAGAATGGATTTCTTATTTTATAATATTTTTGTATAGGAGTTGGGTTTGCTATGGTAGTAGTGTCAGCCATGATTGGAACTTACTACAATGTGGTCATGATGTACACACTTATTACATTGGACAATCCTTCCGGTTCGAATTACCATGGAAACACTGCGAATCCTGGTGGGGTGCTGACGAAAACTGTTATGTTCGGAGAACAAATGAAGTAAGAAAACATCAATGTAAATCTCAATTATTAGTTCCTTTAACTTTTGAGACTTAAACATATATAAAAAATAAAACATTCTAAATAGCAACAAATAATAGGTATATTATAAAAGTTGTTAATGTAGTTATTGTAATAAATTCTTTTGAGATTTCCCGAAATTTTTTTAAATATATTTAATATAAAGAACTTAAGTTCTTTATGTTAAATATATTCTTTAAGAACTAATTATATATAATATTTATATAATATTTATTAAGAACTTAAGTTCTTTATGTTCTTTATGTGAGAGACAGAGCATAGATATAAATAGTCACCTTTCCCATCTATTATGTGAAGTTTTATAAAAATTGATGATGTAAAAGCTAATATTGCAGAAGATAATAATGTAAGAATTATTATGATAAAATAGTGTATAATTTATTATTTCAATAATATGCTCGCATTACATCATTGACGGTTTTATATATCGAAATTTTCTGTATAGCTGCGCAAATATCTACATATCTGAAATTATAATTTTAAGAATTTAGAAATAAAGCGGTTTGGAAAAATATCCATAGGTGCATAGTATGCGGATTATTTGTGTCTGAACATCTGATTTCATTTACATTTCTTGTGCCTAAAGATTTGGTTTTGCATCTGGAATTAAAATACTAAACAGCTTAAAATTTTCAACTTTATGGTAAATTTTATGATGCCAAAATAATATTAAAAACTAACAAATGCATTAAGAATAATTATCATAGTATAAATGCATCTGCTTGAAAGCATAGTGATAAAAAAAGGATTTATCTCGTATACTCCATAAATATCAAGCAAGTAACGGTAAAACCAACAAAAGGCTTCGATTGCAAGAGTTTAAAAAACAAAACCATCAGAAAATTTTAAAGTTTGAATTATTTAATTCTAAATAGCACAAATAAAAAAATTCCGGAAATATAGCAATAGAAAACTAGATAAGTAGCAAGGGGAAAAGTGTCTCCAGTCGCTTATTTTTAAAAAAATTTCTAATTTTTGCTGATATTCTGGAACAAAAAACCTTGACTGGTAAAAAACCCCAAAGCAGTTATCTATAAACCACACCAATAAATTTTTAATTTTTCATGTGTAATCTGTGCATTGCAGGCTTCAAATTATAGCATTTGGCAATTCATTTTGTAAATTATAAGGATTTGCAAAAAGGACACTTAAAAGCAACAAAATCTTCATTTAAATGAAAAAAAATTAATGAATTATTGAAGTTGAGTTATAAAAAAAAAAAAAAAAAAAAAGAAATTATTAAAAAAAGAATAAATTATTATTAAATTATTGTTATAAGAATTAGAATATATGTAAATTATATACATTATTATTAAAATTATATAAATTACATTAACAGTACATTCCGTATACAACATTATATACAACATTACAATATACATTCAAGAGTCAAAACATCATGATCACCCCTACATTTTGCAATGAACTAGCCTGGATGACGTGAAAGGCACGTGATCAGGTGGAAGTGGTATTTAACTGATATTAAGTGGTGGTATTAATCCTTGCCAAGGCGGGTTGAATCTGTGTTGCGCGCCAAAGGTGGGCCAACTCGTTATTGACAGGTGGTCATAATGTTTCGGCTCTTGAGTGTAAACTACATCAACATTACTTTCTTTTAATAATAATATATATAATGTTGTTAAATTGTTAAAAGAAAGAAATTATTATTATTATTTCATATTTACGTAACTTCATAATAATGTATCAAGAAAAATGCTTTATTAATAAAGTATTTTCGCAATTTTAAGTTTCGAAAGCCATGTTGAAAATGGATAGAGTCAACTTTTAACTGAAATAAATGCACATAATTTTAAACAAAAAACATTTATTTTCCCATTACAGTAAAAATTTAATTGTTAAATATTAAAAAAATTTCTATAAATAATATAAGTTTTTTATAGATGGAAATGGAAATAGACTTAAATGACCTTTAATAGGCTAATAAAAAGATTTCTTATAAACTCTAATTATAAATATTTATGTAAAAAGTTCAAAATTTTTAAATCTTCAATTAAAATTATTTAATAACTGTATTTGAAACATAGCATTCATTTTTAATAATAATTTATATTTTTAATTGACTTTTTGTATTCTTAGACACCTTGTGGGGAAGTTAACGAAAGGTTAGCTAACAAATACACCCATGAGTATAGCATAGCTGCTGTGACAAATGTTACAAATTTAACATGGAATGACAAGGTATTCATCGTTCCTTTGGAAGAGTTCACTCATGCATTTAATACCTGTAACAATGCCACACAAACAGCATCTGAGCAATTTTGGGAGTAAGTAGCTCATTGTAATTTAAAGGTCACATTTAAAATATTTTTAGGCTATTAGTTAATAGAGAGTTTTTGCATAACGTTTTTTTAACGTCCGGCATTTTTTTCTTCCTAGCGCGCATGCTCATAGGAAACATTGTACCTATTGCGCATGCGTATCTGTAGCTATACCTATTACGCATGCGTATCTAAAGCTATACCTAGCTATTCCTATTCCTATGAGCATGCGCGCTAGGAAGAAAAATATCGGACGATAAAAAAACGTTATGCAAAAACTCTCTAATAATTGCTTTTTAAAAAATTCCTAAACATTTTATGTTGTTTTAGAATATTTTATACTTTTAATGTGGAGTTTTTTGCAACTGTTGATTCAATAATCAACAATTGTAGATTCCCATTAATCATCTTTTTACCCCATCTCTTTCTGTTTTTATTTGTGTTTTACCTTCTATTCATATTTTTTTACCTTGTTTTTTATAATGCTCCTTGCATCTTCTATAAATTTTTTTAAAAATTTGTTGAAACATTCATCCTCCCTTTTGTACAATTCTCTACATTCTTACTACTGTTATTACACATAAGTTAATACACCTACAAAATTTTATAGGTGAATTATCTCATATGTAATAACGGTATAGCGACATATAGGTATAACGAAATGTAGTGTGAGCTAATCTTCAATTAGTATTCAGAGTAGTAATTCAATTTATTAAAATTCAGAATTGCAACACGATGTTGCATGTTTTTGAAATAGTGAAACAGGAGACATATCTACAGCTTGATCATCATTATTCTGATTGCATTGATTTTTTGTCTGGTATTTTATATAATAAATGGAAGAAATTATTATTAAAATTTTCTGTAACGCTATTCATTTTTAATCTTATGAGCGCAGTATAGCAGGTTAATTTTGAGCTGTCTGGAATATACCTGGAAAGTTTTGGAGATGTTGTAATCCAAAAATAGAGATCGAATAACAAGTATTAAAAAAGGTGATTAATTAAACATTGTGAATGACAATACTGGTGAAATCCTGTTTGCGTAGAAGCAAACACCTACATTTTGCCTTCACGTCAGTTTAATATTGCCATCCATCATATTAATAAAAATGTACTATTATCGCCCATCGTACTAGAGTTACCATCGTTATTATACCTCCGTAGTAAATTTTTTTTGCTTAAAATTATAATGTTGCAAAAAATCATCGATGATGGTGATTCATCGATTCATTGCAGAGGGATGAAGATTCTCCCAGACACGACCAGTGAATACATCCCCTGCAGAAATTGCCCCAAACCTTTCCTAACACCTAAGCACATTCTAGAGTGCCCAGCATTCACTCCCCATGTTTTGCAATTGGGTATGGTGCCAATCGAGGCCAACTTAAGAGAAGTTCCTGTATAGTGAAGCGGCGCATTGCTTGCGGCCGCTATCGAGAAGACTTTTGACTTGATCTAACATTAATAATAATATTTTAAATCCATGGACACGATAACAACAACAATTCATCGATAATGGTGCACCCTAATGGACTCTTAATAATGGGAGAAGGGAACTATGACATTTGCACAGCATGTCGCATTGTCCAAATGGTCCAGGATTGATTGATTGGCTTTTCTAGTTACGTCTACGTTTTAGTTTACCCGAAAAGCCGCATGCTTGCTAATATTAATTGAAATGCTGAAGCCATCAGCACTAGTCTAATTAAAGACTCAAGTGGCAGAATTCTATACACAAGCTCACTAATATATTGAAGGCACCAATTCTAGACTTGCTGCAAGCTCATGTGGCAGAGTTATTTGAACAGGGCCATGAAATGCTTTCAGTCCTGACCTGGATGAAGCACAAAGCCTAAGAAAGTTTGCGGAGAGTTATCAAAAATGGTAAAAGTGAATGTTGACAACGAAGAAAATGACCACAATATGCGTGTATTTAGAATCGTTAATGAAATTTTGATCCTATGCTTTCATATAACAATTATCCGGTTTACGACAACTACTTGTTTAAATTGCGTCTCGTAGCATTTGTAAAAACATATTTCATTAATAAAAAAATTTATGAAAATTCTAATTTTTATGGAGTTCTTATAAACGTGTATATTCTTCAGGAGGTATGTCCTGCAACTCACCTCAGGAATAGATGAATTGGGGATTGTGAAATGGGATTTGGCGCTTACACTCTTCATTTGTTGGATGATCGTCTTCTTAGGGATAATGAAGGGGATCAAGTCATCTGGAAAAGTGAGTTTATTAAGAACAATTTGATTACATAAGAAAACGCAATTCAAAAAAATTTCCTAATTCATTGGGAGGTTTTATTATTTATTTAAATCTCATAATTGTGTCTTAAATCCGAATTAAAGGCAATAGATATTTCAATTATTTCGATACATCAAAAGTTAAATGAAAATTTATATTTACAGGTAGTTTATTTCACAGCAACATTTCCATACGTTATACTTATCATCCTAGTCATTTATGGATGCACCTTATCCGGAGCTATGACAGGTTTGAAATATTTGTTCATTCCAGAATGGAAGAAACTTCTAGAAATTCAGGTATTATTTTTGTATTTAATGTTAAAAACAATATAGATTTTTAAATTGTTTAGGTGATGTTTTAGATTTCTTTTTACCCCTTTACAGGATAATAATTCTGAGAAAAACTAAAAGTCGAAAATATCATATAAAGACAGTTAAAGTAAATTCATCATAAGCAGCAAAGCATTCTTTCTAATCCTCAAATTTTAGAACATCTATACTTGATTTTTGACTGTCATAGTGCGTATCAAGAAAGCCTCATTGATATCACACATTGGAACATGTTATATTATGCATATAAGCTTTTATATCATTGTGAAATAGAATAATTTGCTCAAAATTCTAACTAAAAATAGTTAACCTCTACAGTAATTTATAAAAAAATGTTTTGAATTTTACTTTTTATCACAAATTTTGTTGTATAATGTACCTGTTTTTCTTCCTTTCACCCTAAAACGGTTGTGCACAAACCCAAACCGCTTTTGGAGTGAATGGGAAACAATTTTTTAATCGAATATTTTTAAAAATATACTTTGGGAGTTAATTAAATATTTTGTATGGATACTAATCTACACAATATATATTTACTACTAATAATTTAAGGAGAAAGAAGTTTCTGCAGTGAAAACTTAAAATAACGAAATGGGCATTAAAATAATGCCCTAGCTCGTAGCAATAATTAAATTGATGAAATGGTTGGTACTTCTTTTCTGATTTATTGGTCACTACGACGTCAGCATTGCTGCAAAAGTATGCACAAAAAGCACATTGCACAAAAAGTATGTTGCATTCACATTTGAGAATCATATTGAAGACAGCTTGAAATCTACAATTAGGTTTGGAAAGAACACGAAACAAGATTCTTTTTGCCCGTAGTTGAGAATATAATATTTTTCCTGTATTACATATGTTAACTTGATCTACCACTTGAAACTTTTTGTTTGCCCACTAAAAAAGTAAGCGTCATCAAGATTACATTAAACCTAGTTAGATGTAATGAGAAGCATCCTGCATAAATCGTCCTTGAACTTTTCGTTTTTTACAACTTCAGAAATATAGGCTGTTGTGCATAAATAATTGAAGAGACTACTTTGAAAAGACTTAAGACTATTAATTGATAATTTGAATAAATTATTGCGCTTTTCTGACAAAGTTATAAAAAAAAGCCAGACTTTTTCTACAGAAGAAAAATTCATTGTACATTTCAGGTTTGGCGAGCAGCTGCTGAGCAACTCCTTTTTTCACTAAGTCTAGGAAGTGGATGTCTTATAATGAATGCCAGCTATAATAAATTTGAAAACAAGTTGTACAGGTAAAGATGGGTTAGAAATTAAATGTGATTTAAATTTGTATCTTTTACTATAATGGGATCAATAAACTTTTAGGATATTTTTAGGTTTCACATCGCAATTTCTATTGAAGTTTTATCTGATAATTAACCGGTGTTGGTATCATATATTCTTATAGGGAATACATAATAAAATGATCAGAATACTGAAGAGAAAAAATATGTTTTTACTGTGAATTGGGCGTTTTTTTAAAAATGCTCAAATATTTGTATTCAATAAAATCAACTAATGATAAATTATGGGATTTTATTTCAAAATAAAATGTACAATACTAAAATATAAGTAATGATATTCTTATACCCACTGTGAGATAAAAAAGCCAGCAGACCCAAAATGAATTATTTATCTGGAATAAAATTTCGTATACTAATAGGTTTCAAACTAAACTACAAATAACTTAATTATTGCTGCCAATAAAAAAATAATAATTAGATGAGTACGTCATAAGTGAGCATCCTGATTACGTGTAAAAGGCAAGAATTTAAAGTTCTACGACATAACTTTATTTCATCTACTCATATGCCTCGAATAAGTGTTTTGCGCATAGTATAAGCATGCATCATCATTGCGAGAAGTTCAATTTGCTAAATGAAGATAAGTCAAAGAAGAATCGTTCCCCATATCAATCAGAGTGATGCTCTCATTATATGATGTCAGTTGTAATGGGTATATCAGGGAAGAATACAGCGTGGAAAGGAAGCAGTTAGATAACCTACAGAAGGGTGACCAGTAGCGTGTTTCTCATAGCATCAAACGATCCCATGTATAACTGGGAGAATAGTGACAACACCAATAATCGATTTGGGGAATGGGATTTGAACTCAAATCATCGTTTGTGCTGCCTCCCAAGTCGAGACGGACTGATGCTTTTGTAGCAGAAACATTCTGCCTGGAATCTCATGGATTGGAATAGAGGGGTTTTCAAATTCGAATTGAGCCCTGAAGAGATGCACGTGCAGAACTGGGACATTAACCTGACTGGTTCACGTTTCCTTCTATATATTGGCCCTTTTTGTTGTCTTTCTTAAAATTATTACAGCACGGTTGTAAGATTCCATTGGAAGGTCAATGGGTTGCCCTTTTTATCACATAATTTTATGCTTTCGTTTCTACAATAATGCCTGTATTCAAGATCATCATAATTCTCAAACACTTTCTTGGTCAGGTAGATCTTTCTTAAATACACCATAAAGTAATTGCACAAGAATTTGGCAAGGCAATTCTAGCTAGTTTGGTATCTAGCCGATCTGTTAACTCCACAAATCAGTAGCAAGTAGCATCAGTAGTTTGCAGTTTGCTTAAGACCTTTAGTATAGACCGGGGTCGGCTTAAGACCTTTAGTATCGGAAGACAAAATTGAAATTTACAAAATTTCAAAGTTTTTAAAGGCCACAAAATCTTTTCTTGCCAACAATAAATAGTAGCATAAATAAAGTTTTTTGATAAAAAAGACTAATCTATTTATTCAAAAGAAAAAAATATCTATTTATTCATATATAAGAGTGTTTTTCACTTTAGATGATATATATATATATGGCATTATTAGAAGACTTATTAGTAAAGTAAAAATTAAAACAATTAGCATTTACTTACAACACTAACTTTTACTTCAATAACAAACAGTTTGTGCAAACAAATTTAAGACCTTTAGCTTTGCATGGTTTTCAAGTAGAAAATTTAAACTTTACTAAACAAGTTTGTACTTAAAAAAAAAAAATAACAGCATACATTTGAGCAAACAAATTCAAAGAGCCTTTGCATGGTTTTAGACAGTTTGGATAAACCTTTAGCTCATAACTTGTTGTTTTAAGTTTCAAACATGACTCTAAATTTTCATTTGTTAGTTGGCTTCTTAGTTTACTTTTAATTATATTCATAAGAGAACAGTTTGCTTGCTCCACGAATATGTCGATCCAGTTTCAGCTTCCAAATGCCAACCTTTCACCTCATGAGCAATTTGAAGACTATTCCATGCGACGAATAGAAATGCCTCAACTCGCGGCATTTCTTTAGTTGACCACAGTTTGCGTTACGTACCTACATGTTTAAACGTTTTTTAAATTTTTTTTTTTGATAAAATAAATAATATTTGCGTATGGAACTAAAGACAGATTCACATCCAAAGACGCATTTGGCTCGCGAGCCGCAGTTTGCTTAAGACCCCTGGTATAGACAGTTTGCTTAAGACCTTTAGTATAGACAGTTTGCTTAAGACCCATAGATACGTGAACGCCTTATTGGTTGATTTACTCTATGCATATATGTGATTAGAATGAAGCTTTCAATTTCTCTGAAATTTTCAAAATGTTTTTTCTATACATATTCATTATGTTTACCTATTTTCGGCTTATTCAGATAATTCTAAACTTGTGTATTATTTAGTTTATCGTAAGTTACAAAAAAAAAAAAAAATCTTTTATATTAATATTTATTGACGTTGGAGTTAACTTAATATAACACTCGGTTTGCAAAGAATAATGTTATATGTCATTATTTTAATTTTAACATTATTTTTAATTTTTTGTATAAACGATATAAATCACCCAATGCCTAAACTGTTTAAAAGCAATATATGAAATATGAGACCTACTATTTTAGGTTTAGCATATAAATACATAAAAACATTCATTTTTTATATTTTTTTTATAAAATTGTGTAAATGATATATAATTTAATGATATTATTTCTTTTAAAAGAGATGCTATGTTTATGAGTTCTTTGGATTTTTGTAACGAGTTTAATGTCTGGCATTGTAATCTTTTCTGTACTGGGACATATGTCTACAGAAATGGGAATAGATATCAGTAAAGTGGCGAAAGGTGGTAAGTAAATAAAACAGCTTTTTACTTTAAAGTGTTTTTGCATTTTAATTACATGTTTTTTACAAGAACTTCAAAAATATTTTGTCGTTCCAATACATATTTCAGAACTATTCATGTGATGTTAGAAAAAAAAAGACAAAATAAAAATCAATGCCTGTATTTCAGTCTACACGAAATTTGAAAAAATAAGAAAAAATCTAAAATGCAAATAAAATAATGCTTTATGTTTTTAAAACGTTAAAAACTTGATTTATAACACGAAACCAATTTAACTTTTATTTGAATTTAATTTTATCTTTCAGAATTCCATAATTTATTTATTTTAAATTTTACTTTACAAGGAAATATCAAATTGATCTAAAAACAAATTTATTATTACATATAGTGCCAATAATGTCTGAATTATGCTATATCAAAACAACATAACTATTATACCAAATCTTAATACATTCAATGAATACAAAAATACAGTTTTTAAGAGAAATTAATGCAATTTACTGCTCATAATTTGCGGATAATATATTAAAACCTTAGAATTTCTCGATTTAGAATACAGGCCATTGCGTTTAATCCGTGGTGTTTTACATTGTTAAAAACAATTAGGGGATATTGTAAGTTCATTCATAAATTAATCATATAATCGACAACGTTTTCAAAAAAAAAAGGAAAAAGAAGAGAATATGCAAAGTTGAGAAAATACAAATTTTGTCTGTGACGTCGAAAATTAAGCGTTTTATATATAGGAATGAAAAACGACTTGCAGCAATCCTTCTGTAAGAGGAGATTGAAAACAAATGACACATGTTGAATGTTTTGTAACAATTATTATGAGTCTCAACAAGATGAATTAGCCTGTAAGACCATCGGTTGTTTAGAAGCGGGTCAAACGCAACCAGTTGTAGCTTTGGAGTTTCTCAATGTGTCATTTCCAGACTATGGAATCAATATTTGGAAACTGGAAATTTTCGTCAAGAGCACCAGGAGAAGGTGGTACGCTTGCAACAACACTAAAAAGAGGATCGGTATTTAACAGTAACATTCAGAAGAAACCGCACTATGAACTCCATTTTTTGAGGCAGCACTTTCAGAGGGCTATTGGTAACAAAGTTTCGACTCAAACTATTCGAAACCGACTCCACCCTATAAAATTGTATGCTCGAAGATATATGTTTTGTGTTCGTTTACACAAGCCACTTTGCTGCCAGCAGAAGGTGAAAACAGGAGAATATCAGATGGGTGTGAGCTGAGTGGAGCAACATACTCTTCACGGACGAGTTTGTACAATAAGTGAATTCTGACTTGGAAAGACCCTGGTACATGGAATACTTTTGCATTTTGAGGCAGAGAGATGGTCATGGATCATTGCATTATCATTAATTAATGGTTCAGCTTTATAGGGATGAGATCATCAGATATGTTGTAGTCCTTCAAGCTGCAGCAATCAGGGAGAATTCATTCTCATGGATGATAACGCTAGTGTTCACCACATCATGCTCAGATAGTGGACAATTTCTTATTTAACATAGGAGTCTTTCGAATAGATTGGACATCATATTTCCCAGACATGAGCCCAATAGGACATATTTCTGGCATTATAGGGAGAAGAGTTGCTAGTCACGTATCACCCATCAAAAAATTCAGCAGTTAGAAAGCTCACTTCTACAGGAGTGAGAGAGAATACCCCAGTCCCTCATCGATAATTTCATTAATTCCAGGCCTCGTAGGTGTGCTATCGGTCAGGGGAAACCATTCCTTTTATTGAAACTCATTTGTATGCGCGAAATCACATTTTTTGTTTGTATAATATGCACGAACTGTGTCATTTTTTTTTGTTTACTGACAAATATAGTCAATAAAATTGAATTATTCCTTGTTCATTGCTTCTTCTTTTTCTCGTATCTTACAACACCTATACATCAGATATCAGTCAGACATTTCCTCATCGCCAGATTTATCCTCATTTGTTTCATAATAACTCCTAATTGTTTTGAGTACCAAATATTCCCAAGTAAAAAATTATTTCTTGAAAAAACACAGCTCACCTGAATGTGCATTTATCCGAAAATATGTAAACGGAACTTAAATGCGATATTAAAAAAAGAAAATCTTTTAACGAAGTTCTTTTAAAAATAATGTGAGAAAACATTAATTTAAAAATAGAATGATGACATAGAAGATAGAAAGTTGGCATAGTTTTACGATAAAAGGCAACGTACTAGAATGCACATTGCACAACGTTTTATACAAGTAGAAAAATAAAAGATCAGGCAAATATAGTACCAAAGTTACTAAAAATACTTTCTAGAAGCTTCTTTTTTTTTATGAAATCTGACAAGTAAATAAATAGCTTTTCGTTTTTATACCTTTATCACGCATATTTCATCTAACATGCACGAATTTCAATGATTTATATGTTATTTTTTTCCATATTAATTCGAAAAAAAGTTCTTAAAATAGAAAAAAAAGGTATATTAATTTATCTCAATCACGGATGTAAAAACGAATTTTATTTGCAAATTCTTTGTCTTAATTAAGTGAGGCTCAAATCTTTCTCGGATTATGCAAGAGTGTATTCTTTTAATTCAAATGAATTTTATTTTATTTAAATTTTTATTGTAGGTCAGGGTTTAGCATTTGTTACTTATCCTGAAGCTTTAGCCAGACTTCCTGTTTCCCAACTGTGGTCTGTGCTATTCTTTTTCATGTTGTTTTTACTTGCGGTTGATAGTGAAGTAAGTGAACTTCTATAATAAATTGATCATAACTGCACTTATAAATTTAAAAATAATTTTGTATATGTGTTTCTTTGTCTAGTATATTTTATATTTTTATTTATTTTCTTTAAAATTATACATAAAGAAGTTATCGAATTTCAAACAATGGGATAAAAATTCTTGAAAATAGTGTATTAAAAAAAGATAAATATTTGAGTTTAAAAACGTGTCTTTGTCAGAATTTTCAGTTGTGAAATTCAAATTTTTTTTAAAGAAAATTTCTAAATAAATAGTTAAAATTTTTTTACATCAATATAAAAGAATTTTATTGCATGACTGTGTTATTTATAATTAAGAACTTTTTTTCATATGCAATTCATAACAATTGTAATGGTATTTTAAAATCGCAATTTCAATAATGCTGCATTTTAATTATTTACAGTTCTTTTTCCACTTTAAAAGGAAAAATTGAACCCTAAAATACTAGTATGATCAATTAGAAATAATTTTGTCCCAAAGAAAGATATATACATAAATATTATTAGAATAGCAGGGATTTTCTTTTCAGAATTAAATTACCCACATTATTCAGCTGCAAAAAATAATAGAAAAAAATTAATTAATAAACATATGCATTGTCATGTAGTGATAAATATTAAATATTGAACAAACAGCAAAAACTTACAAAAAAAAAAAGGAATAAATTGTTTAAATGCCGAGGGTCACTTATGATATGAGTAGAACAAAAGGAGGGGGGGGGATTTGAATTGCAAAGACTTTTTATGCTATTTTGGGATGTTTTTAATTTTTTTCATCTGGCATAAGATCAGAAAAGTTAACTATTAAATATTTGTTTCGTTCTCATTCATTAGCCATTCTTTCTCATTCATTAGCCATTCATTCTCATTCATTAGCCATTCATTCTCATTCATTAGGGATTCATTAGACAATTTACGATTACCAGCATATCTCAACCTATCAGAAGATAACGTTTGTCCCAATGGAGAAACTGGTGCATCATTTTATTATATCACTGATGTACTGTTCTATTTGTCGTCTAAAAGAATCATGGTATCTTAAAAACCCTTCAAGACAATTTTATATTCAGGGGAACAAAATTATAAATTATAACTCACGGATGAACAACATCATTTAAATAACATTTTAATAAGCTTCACAGAGCTAAATGATGACTAAAGTTATTACAGCAATTTTTTCCTTTGTTTAAGTTTTACTGTCGGGGCCTGATAGCCAAGTGGCTAGCGCTCTGGCACTCTGTACCACAGGCATCGGGTTCGAATCCCGGCGGTGCATGGGTGTTTGTAGTGGTTCGGAATCCACTTTAAACCGTAGGTCCCGGCCCTAATAGGATCGTAGAGCGCTGCGGGGCATTGTTACTCCGCGTCCGTGGCTTACCATCAAGCTACACGCGCCCCTGGGTAATGCAAAGTGAGTAACGTCTGTGCAGCGCTTGCCTTAAGGCATCCAAGACCAAGGCGTCTAAAGGCTCGTTCCCACCGAGGTGAGAAGATGTAAGCGACAAAAATTTGACCAATCACTAGCCTCACCACGTTTGCCGAAAACGGTTTGCAATGCGCCGCTTCGAGTTGACCAGCTTTCAACTCGAAGCGGAACTTCACTAGGCGTAATGCTATTTCTGACGTTTCGCTGTGAAGGGGTCGAAAAAATTTTAGCTTCCCACTTGAGACTTCACGTCTCTCGCTTCAGTGGGAACGAGCCTTAAGTGTTTGCCAGCTGCATTAGAAAGAAAAAAGTTTTACTGTCTATTTAGAAAAAGTGTCACGCTTCTTTTAGGTCACATATTGACATTTGATGTGTGAAGGAAATCTCTCATTATAAAAATGTTATGTGCTATTTTTAAAGAAAGATTAAAATATATTTATTCATTATTATTCAAATATTTAATTTTACTTTTTCAATATTAATATTATTTAATTTTTTAGAAACTTATGCTTAAGAATTATGCATGTTTATATTCAAGATAAAAAAAGCTTTAATTTAGGTATTTTTATGATATTTATTTAGTTTGCAAACGTTTGAAAATAATTTTATTTTATATCAGTTTTCAGTCATGGAGAACGTTTTCACTTGCCTATATGATGAATATCCTCACTTGAAGAAGAGGAAAGTTCTCATAACTTTCTTCAGCTGTTTGGGATTCTTTCTACTGGGATTACCATGCGTACTACAGGTGAAATTACATTCTGTTTAATGTGTTGAAATATGTCTCCTTTGAATATTTGTATTATACAGTTGGCTCAAAAATGTAAATAGCATTATTTAGTACTAAAAATATTACATGTTATGAATACCTAATTGAAATAAAAGTGTTTATTTTCAGGGTTACAAGGATGAAAATAATATTCGAATACTTACGAAAAGTTTCGTTAGAATTCAAGTTCTTTTACGATGCAATTAAGAGATGTGGCAAGCATTTATGCATTGCGAAATAAAACCCATCTGATATTTGATAATAATGCAGCGTCCCTTGATATTACCCATGTCAGGAGACAATGCAAAAGCGCTCTATATTGAAAAAACGAAAAAATAAAATAACTTTATCTAGTTTGTGGAGTTTTCTTCCAAAAAGCGTGCAAAATATTCAAATTAAATTTAAGTGAAATGGTGTGACGAAGAAACTATTAACTAACCATTTAAGAATTAGGTGCTTCAGAAAGAATGGCTGATTCTCTCTGGGTAACACACTTTTTCAACTTTGATTTTCAGAACAAAGAAATGCATTGGATAATTTGTCGATTCTTTCCATCTTCCTCAAGTTTCTTGAAAAAGAACTTTACAATCTAGCATTTGTTGTACCCATTCCTAGAGGCGGAAGGAAAAGTTTAGATTTGGTTTGCTTATGAGGTCTAAAACCGAGTTCTTGCGTGGTAACCTAGTGTTTAAATCAATAGGTCACTATCTGATGTTAACATTTTGTAATCCTTAAATAAGTTTACAGGAAGGATGAATTAAGGGATTAGTAAAATGAAAAAAAATTCATCTACTTGGCCTTATAATTATTTAGTATGTGAAGGAAAACATTAAAAACTCATACTAGGCAGCTTGATTAGTAATAAAAAGAGCTCTTTACACACATTTTCACAATCGCCATTAAATCTCCTTTAATTTTCTTGCTTTAATTTTTTTAATCTCTCGCTCTTTAAACTCTCTTTTAATTTTTAGTTTTTAAATTTTCTTTAATATTGCAATACCACCTTGAGACAACATAAAAATGAGCTTCATAGATTGATTAATTGGACGAAATCATGATACAAAAAACGAGACACAATACTTTTTTAGTTTTTTGCTGTTACAGGAGCTGAAACGTCATGCTTAAGCCCTACTTTGGCTTTCACCTATTTTGTTCCCAATTGTTTTGATGGTTAATAAATAAAACATGCGCCTGATCTATGGCCCAGTAGTAACTTGCGTAACTTGCTTGCAGGAAGTTTCCCATTCGAATGAACTCTGCATTTATTATAAACTCCTTTCAGAAAAGAAAGAGACTAAATGGCAATTGAGACAATCTTTTAAAGTGTCTCGCATCAATAGGAAGTTAGTATGAAAGGAGTTTTCCGTGTTCTCTACTATGTATGTATGAGTATTGTTTTGAGTTTTAACAATAGTATTTACATGATATAATATATATATATATATATATAGTATTATATATGATATATATATATATATATATATATATATATGTATATATATACAACCTTCACATCAAAGATACAAGTTCGAATTCATTGGTGGGTGTTGTAGTATTTCTTTCAAAAACTTCGGTTTTGATTGCAGTAACTGCACAAGGCCGGTGGATTTAAATTTGAACCCGTTAACTGAATTAGGCATTAACATTGAGTCATAACTCTAGTACCTATTAATTTTTATCTAACTTTCATTAATCTTAGTATTTCTTAATTTCGACAGTTTGTATATTTTTGAAATATTTTCAGGAGGACAGTATATATTAAATCTAATGGATACTTACGGAGGTGGAGTTGCAAGCCTGTTTATAGCGACTATTGAAATAATTGCTCTGATGTGGGTTACGGTAAGTACACTTGTAGCTAATTGAATTAATATCACAGTTTCAAAGTTGTATTTTTTTTTCTTAACATTCAAGTTAATTCGACTCAAGTTTAGTTATTACTAAAATGCTGAAGTTCTAAAAACGAAGGGCATACGTATAATATTTATTTACAATGTTATTTAGCTTTTCACTGAAAATAAAAATAATATTATTAAAATTAGTATAAATTCTATAGGAAGTAGATTTGTAGAACAAAAGTTATTTATAGAAAAGAAAAAAAAAAAACAGTTTTATTGAAAAAAAAAATAAAACAGTTTTCTTTACTTTTTTATGATTTTTTACTATATGAATGAGAAAATTTTTAAATCTAATTATTTAAAAATTTGATATGTTAAATTTTTTGTCTGTATAGGATTATACTTTTCAATTTTCATTTTTCAGTTTTTTTCAGAAAATAATAATATTTCAATTTAGGAGCAGACAAGTTTTGTCAGTGATATGGATTTTATGTTGGGGTTCAAACCTGGACTTTATTGGAGACTTTGCTGGAAATATATTTCACCACTTGTTTTATGGGTAAGAATTCATTCTTAATGCATCTTGCATATCCTTGTTTCTTCTAATATTCCTTGTTTTTTCAAATAAAATACATGCTTTTATAAATAAAATAATTTCACTTAATAGCTGAATTCTGCTTATATTTAAATCTAAATAATGTTCAGATTTTTAATTGTAACGGGGGGGGAATAATTTTTAACTGTGTGATTAATTGCATAGTTATATTGAATTGTAAGGAACATAATATAAATAAAGTTACAGTTAATCTTAGAAATGCAATTGTTTTCTAATGATTATTTTATTATTTTTAACTAAGGTAATTATTAAAAATGCATGAAAATTTCAATAATCCTGGATATTTTAGGATAGACATATAATTGTAATTTGCTTTTAAAAATTTGCGTTCAAACTGAGATTTCACATATTTCAGAAGTAATCACCTTATTAATTCTTACAAAATGACGAACATAGGAAAGTTGTAAATATCATTCAATAGCAGTTTTTGCTTTCAAATATCCATATGTTTGAGATTAATTATTCAGCAAATTCAATTTTGACCATTTTATTCTTCTAAAATCACTATTGGGCATCACAATTTAAAACGAATATCCGCAATAGCATTTTTTGAAGGGATATCTACCATAGATTAGTAATCAATTCCTTTTAATAATATCTCTAAATATAACCTCTTCCTATCCTATTTGAAGTCAATGGAATGACTTCTAGCAATGGAACATCTTCCTCTAGTTAGACATACAGTGACTTCAATTCGGAATTCAAATTTCCCACAGTCTAGAAAAATATTGACAAACAATTCCTTCCAAACTTCAAAGTTTTCATAAAATAATAATATTCAAACGTTTCTAATTGAGTATTCCCACTCAGTCAAGGAAAACATTTACTTTTGTAAAAACAATTCTTCAATTGAAAGAACACTGACTTTCTTTTTCCCTTTTTCTTTTCATTTGGGTTCTGTATGTGCACCATGTTTTGTTTTGTAAAACCAAAGTTTTCTTGTTTGTAATGTAATAAAATTTTGTACTCAAGATCTGTGATTTTTATTTTTAATAAATGGTTGTTTGGTCTGATCCCGCGGGAGAAGGATAGCAGCTAGGTTGTCCGGCTGGCCCACGGTGCAGGGCGTCTGGGCACTGATTGGGTTGATTCTTCCGATCTTCAGTTATGCCTTGTATTCTGACTTCCAGCACCTAATTCTTCTGTTTAGCAATTTTGAGCTTTTAGATGTTCTGTAATATAATATATAGCCTGTTGGCCGTGTGGCTGGCTTTCGGTGACAGAGGTTTCGGGTTCAAGTACCGGCGATGCCATGAATGTTTGTAGTGGTTCGAAATCCACTTTAAGCCGTAGGTCTGATGGTTCCGTAGGTTCGAATTCAAATGGATTTCCCTCAGTTGAGATGTAAAACTTATTACGGAAACAATTCTTTCCAAATCACCAAATTAAAAAGGGTTTCAAAATAAAAAAATAATTATATAGACGTTTCTGGTTTAAATTGCTTTGATGTAAGGCTGTATATAGTTTAATTTCATCAATGGATAAAGTTAGTTTCAGTAAAAAAAACATTTAAAAAGTTTTCTTATAATATTGAAAGGTTTATTCTTATTTATTTAACTTTTTGTATATAAATGTTTCTAAAAATTATGAGGATAATCTATCCAAAAAAACTTTCATGTTAAGTAATCATATTATCAAAATAAGAACAGCAGGTATTAAAAAAGCAATTGATGTCATATTCTAATTTTTTTTATTTCAGTTTTGTGTTAATCTATAGTTTATGTACGATATCTGTGATACAGTACGATAAAAAGGATTACATTACCTATGGGCTGACAGAGTTGGATGGGCTTTAGTTATGGTATCTGTCTTACAAGTACCTATTTGGATTGCTGTTCAACTTATTAGATACAGAAAGGTATATTAATATAATATTTATTATTATTATTATTACCTCATATTTTATTATATGTGAGATTAATATTGCTATAAAATAAGGAAATTTTACATTGAAGGTTGTAAAGAATTTAAATTAAATATGAGAATGAATATAAATCAATTGACAGTTTAAACTCTAAATATCTAAGAAAAACCAGCATAATTGGTTATATTATTGTATTAAAATTAATTAAAAAATTACGTATAATAAAATATAAAAATCATTTTATCCGATTTTAAAACGTTTAAAATTTTAAACATTTTACTGTTCGAACTCAAAAATAAGGTATAAATAAATATATTCATCGATTGTAGGAGTTACAATTTGAAAGCATTAAAATTTTTAGATTTCACTTTGTTAATTGAAAGAATTTTACTTTTCAAAATATACTGAATACGGGAGAGGATATAAAGTATCTGTAGCAAGGTAGAACAATGATTATTCTAGATAACATGGATAACCAAAAGTTGGTTGTTTTTATCAATAAGGTTACAGACAATACATTTTCAGACAAAAATTTCAAATTTCTTTATTGGTTATTTTAAAATCAAGTTTTAAAGAAAAAATAGGTTGAAAACATTTTCAAAATAATTTAAAAAAGCAAATAAGTTTGCAAGTATTTTAATGATATATTGTAAAAAGTAAAAATGTAAAATAAAATAACTTTTTTTCTTTTAAAACATTTTTAAAAATTAAATTTTTTTTTTCATTTTTAAAAACAAAACTTTTGGAAGACAAGGTGAAACATTATATATAATATGTCTAATAGTTTAAATTCCTTTTGATTAATGATATTGTGAATTTATTTATTACAAAATAATTTATCAACCTGATTTAATTATTTTCAAAATAGTTGTTGCTTATTCAAAGTTTTCATTACGTTAAAAAATGCATCCCACTGAGATACATGTCATTTAAAATAAGAGTTTTGATAACATTTGTTAAATCGATTGAATGTTTCCAATTATTATTTTTTTTTTATAGCTGTTTCTATTTTCATAATTGATTTGAAAATTATTGTATTATTTCATTCATTAAAAAATACTTTCATGTATTATCTTTCATGAGGGAGTTTTTACATTTGAGATGCATCATATAAAAATTGTTAATTTTTAAACATCAACAATTTATTCTTAAACCAGAAAAAAAGTGACGCCTTCTTTAATATCTCTTTATATATTTGAGATCAGAAATTAATATTAAATCCGATAGATGGCGATTACGAGATATTTTTATTATTAGCCATTCTGGCACCTATTATTAATTTCTTTATTTTGTAGGATTGGAGAGCAGTATTTAACTGATCCTGACTGGGGTCCATCAGACGCAGAAACACGACGTTTACTTCCATTTATCAGAAAATTCATCTGAAGAAGCTAACTCAAATGGAGGAATTGTAAATCTAGGCATGGATCCAGTTATAAATAATGCCAGATAAAACGAAACGAATTTTTTTGAGATTTTTTTTTAATCACTGATTTGAACTGATCTTCGCACATTTTATGTTAATGAAAATAAATCAATTGAGTGATTTTTTTCATATTAAGACAATTTAAAATGTTTTTATTAAGTCAATAAAATCTAAT